>CAMQQG010000255.1:0-29067 GCA_947034895.1 Rhytidiadelphus loreus | reverse complement strand
GCCTCCCCGGCGTCGTTCCACCCCTCGAAGGCGGCGAGCATCACCGGTTCCGCGAGCACCGACGGCTCCCCTGAGACCACTGCGTCCCTCCCCGTCCCTCGCCGACCCGGCCCCTGACCCGGCGCCGCCCTCCACCCTAGAGGCTCCGCTGCTCGGGCATGCCTGCCGCGCGCCCCCGGCCGGTCATTGCCGGAGTTCAGCTGCCGGAGTTCATCCGCTGAGTTCATCCCTGGGGAGGATCCCCGATGGGTGAACCGCCGCCTACCGTGATCGCGTGGCGGCCGGTGCGCAGTGGAGTGAGGGCGGCGAGGCGATGCTGCGGGTCAGGACGTGGCTGCGTGAGCACATGCTGCTCGTGGACGCCGCCCTGGCGGTGGTGGCGGTGATCGTCCTGGTGGCCGCGTCGGCGTCGGTCGTGGCCAGGGCCGGGGGTGATGTCGCAGGTCCCGGGGCTCGCCGGCGGGCTGGCCGTCGCCCTCGTCGTCGCCCTGCTGGTGGTCGAGGCGGGTGGCCTGGCCCTTCGGCGGACCCGCCCGGCCATGAGCGGGGCGATCGTGTTCGCGGCGGCGTTCGGGCACTACGTCATCGCCTTCGTGGCCGGGTTCGCTCCGCTCCTGCCCAGTGACCTCGCGGTGCTCGTGGCGGTGTACTCGGTGGCGGTGCGCGGGGCACGGTGGTCGCGCTGGACCGCGCTGGCCGTGGGGCTGCTGGGCGCCTGGCTGCAGGGGGTGGCCGACCTCTGGACGAGCGGTGACCGGCTGCGGGAGATCACCACCGCGGGGGGCCTCACGCTGGTGCTGGGGATCGTCGTCCTCCTGGCGTGGATCGCCGGGCAGTGGCGCCGGACCCGGATGGAGTTCGTCGCCGCCCTGCTCGACCGCGCCCAGCGCGCAGAGACCGAGCGCGAGCAGCAGGCCGTCATCGCCGCCGCCGACGAGCGGGCCCGCATCGCCCGGGAGCTGCACGACATCGTCGCCCACTCCCTCTCGGTGATCATCGCCCAGGCCGACGGTGGCCGCTACGCCGCCGCGGCCTCACCCTCGGCCGCGGTGGGGGCGCTGGAGACCGTCGCCTCCACCGGGCGGGCCGCGCTGACCGACATGCGCCGCCTGCTGGGGGTGCTGCGGCGGGGGCGAGGAGGGTCAGATGGCTCCCCAGCCCGATGCCGCCTCGGTGCCCGACCTCGTCGCCGGTGTCCGTGAGGCGGGCCTCGCAGTTGCCCTGGTCACCACCGGGATGCCGCAGCGGCTCTCACCCGGGGCGGGCCTGGCGGTCTACCGGGTGGTCCAGGAGGGCCTGACCAACGTGCTCAAGCACGCCGGGCCGGGCGCGTGCGCGCAGGTCAGGCTGCACTGGAGCCCCGACCTCCTGGAACTGTGCGTGGAGGACGACGGTCGCGGGGCGTCGGCCGCGGCGGACGGCATCGGCCAGGGGCTTGCCGGCCTGGGGGAGCGGATCGCCATCCACGGGGGGCGGCTGGCGTCCGGGCCACGAGCCCAGGGCGGCTTCGCCGTCCGCGCGCTGCTGCCGGTGCCGGGGGGCGCCGCGGTCCAGTCCGGCAGCGGTCAGGTAGGCAGCGGTCAGGTAGGGATGGCGTGAGCGGGGACACCGGCGCGCGCATCCGGGTCGTCCTGGTCGACGACCAGCAGCTGGTGCGCGCGGGGTTCCGCATGGTCATCGACTCCCAGGCCGATCTGGAGGTCGTCGGTGAGGCGGGTGACGGCCTGACCGCCATCGCGCTGCTGGCCAGGACACCGGCCGACGTCGTCCTCATGGACGTGCGGATGCCCCGCCTGGACGGCATCGAGGCGACGCGGACGATCATCGAGGCCGCCGCCCGCTCCGGTGGCCCGGCCCTCGCCGCGCCGCTGCGGGTCATCGTGCTCACCACGTTCGACCTCGACGAGTACGCCCTGCGGGCCATCCGGGCCGGGGCGAGCGGCTTCCTGCTCAAGGACGCCCCGCCCGAGTTGCTGCTCGCGGCCGTGCGGACCGTGCACGCCGGCGACGCCGTGATCGCGCCCAGCACCACGCGGCGGCTGCTGGAGCACCTGGCGCCGCTGCTGCCCGACGGCGACACCCAGCGGCCCGACCCCACGGCGGTCCTGACCGAGCGGGAGCGGGAGGTGCTCGTCCTCATGGCGCGGGGGCGGTCCAACACCGAGATCGCCGGCGACCTCGTCGTCGCCGAGGCGACGGTCAAGACCCACGTCGGCAAGGTGCTCGCCAAGCTGGGCGCTCGCGACCGCGTCCAGGCTGTGGTGGTGGCGTACGAGAGCGGGCTCGTGCGCCCTCGCTGACGCCGCACACCGGCTGTCGGTGGTGGCCCCTACGTTGCGGTGCATGAAGATGCTCCACACGTCGGACTGGCACATCGGTCGCACGTTCCACACGCATCCGACGCTGGACCACCTGGGCCAGGTGCTCGCCAGCATCGCGGATGCGGTGCGTGAGCGGCGCATCGACGTGGTCGCGGTCGCGGGAGACGTGTTCGACTCCGGTGCCCCCTCGTCCGCCGCGATCGAGGTGATGGGCGCGGCGTTGCGGCGCATCCGCGATGCGGGCGCGCAGATCGTCGTGACCAGCGGCAACCACGACTCGATCACCCGGCTCGGTATTCACGCGGAATGGATCGGGCCGCAGGGCATCCACATCCTCACCCAGCATCGCCGGCTCGATGTGCCGGTGACGATCGGGGACGAGCACGGCCCCGTGCACTTCTACGGCATCCCCTACCTCGAGCCGGCACTCATCCGCCACGACTATCCCGGTGTCGAGCTGCGTACCCACGAGCAGGCGCTGGCGTTCGCGATGCAGCGGATCCGGGACGACGCGGCGCGTCGCGGCGGCCGCTCGGTCGTCCTCGCGCACTGCTTCACCGCCGATGTCGCGGCGAGCGATGTGGAGCGGGACATCAGCGCGGGCGGGCTCGATCTGGTGCCGGCCGCCGTCTTCGACGGGCCCGACTACGTGGCGCTCGGCCACATCCACGGTCGTGCGCAGCTCAGCGACCGGGTGCGGTACTCGGGTGCGCCCCTGCACTACTCGTTCTCCGAAGCCCTCAAACCGCGAGGCGGCTGGCTCGTCGACCTCGACGCCGACGGCCTCGTGCTGCCGGTCGAATGGCTCGACCTCCCGGTGCCACGCCCGCTGCGGCAGCTCACCGGCACCCTCGACGAGCTGCTGACGGATGCGCAGCACGACGACGCAGCTGCCGGGTGGGTCAAGGCGACCGTCACCGACCAGGTGCGGCCGATGGACGGCATGCGCCGGCTGCAGGCACGGTTCCCGCACTGCGTCGCGTTCGAGTGGGCGCCGGCGGTCACCGTCGCGTCGACGGGTGAGACGTACCGGGCCCGTGTGCGCCAGAAGCCGGATGCCGAGGTGGTTGCCGGGTTCCTGGAGCACGTGCGCAACGGCGTCGGGCCGAGTGAGTTCGAGCGCGCTCTGATCGCCGACCTGCTGAGCGCGGCCGCAGGTGCCGCATGAAGGTCCGGCACCTGCGGCTGGCCGGATTCGGTCCCTACCGAGACCCGCAGGCGATCGACTTCGAGCAGTTCGACGCCGACGGCATCTTCGTGATCACCGGCAGGACCGGCTCGGGCAAGTCGAGCATCCTCGACGGCATCTGCTTCGCGCTGTACGGATCGGTGCCCCGCTACGCCGGCCGGGCCCCGGCGGTGCGCAGCCACCACTGCGCGCCCGACGAACCGAGCTTCGCCGAGCTCGACTTCGCGGTGCGCGGCGCCGACTACCGCATCCGCCGGTCCCCGGAATACCAGCGGGCCAGCAAACGTGCCGGCGGTGGGCTCGTCAAGGAGCAGCCGACCGCCGAGCTGGCGATCCGCGACGACGACGCGGGCTCCGGTGACGACGCGGGGTCCGGTGACGACGCGTGGCGGGTCGTCGCCACCGGCTCGGAGGACGTCGCCCGCGCCCTGGCCGATGTCCTGCCGATCAAGCGTGACCAGTTCCTCCAGGTGATGCTGCTCGCGCAGAACCGTTTCCAGGAGTTCCTGCTCGCCAAGACCGACGAGCGTCGTGCCGTCCTGCGCACGCTCTTCGGCACCGACCGGTTCGAGCAGCTCGAGGCCACGCTGATCGAGCGGCGCCGAGCCCTGGACGCGCAGGTGGGGCTCACCGCTGGCGTGATCCGCACCCAGGCGGCGACGGTCGCCGCGCAGGCATCCGTGGAGCTGCCTCCGGCGGCGGTAACGGCGGGGGACTGGCCCGCCGGTGACGCCCTGAGCTGGTTCCGCGACGCCGGTGACGGGATCGGTGCGCTGCGTGCCACGGCGACGGACGACCTTGCTGCGACCCGAACGGCGCACACCGCCGCGGACCAGGCGTTGCGGCAGGCCGCCGAGGTGCACGGCCGCCAGGCCCGACGACGCGCGGCTTGTCGAGGAGCTGGCGGTGCTGGAGCACGCGGCGCCGGCGATCGAGGTGCTCCGGGCGGCGCTGGATGCGGCGAATCGCGCCGAACGCGTGTGGCCGCAGATCGTCGCGCGCCGGCGGTCCGCCCAGGACGTGGCGGCCGCTGCGGCGGCGCTCCACGCGGCGGAGGACGACTGGGCGCGCGTGGGTGCCGAGTCGCCCGACGTCGTCCCGCCCGCGCCCGCATCCCAGGACCCCGAGCCGGTTGACGACCTGGAGCAGGTCGCAGACAGCGTGGCGCGGACGCTCGGCACCCTCGCCGCGGCCCGAGCCGACGAGCAGTCGTTGCCCGCGTTGCAGCGCACCGTCGAGGCAGCGGACCAGGGGGTGGCCGACCTCGACGACGAGCTGGCTGCCCTGCGGACCCGGCTGTCGGCGGGGCCGGCGCTTCGCGACGAGCTGGCACCACAGCTCGAGGCCGCATCGGCGCTCGCGGCATCCCTCGACGACCGGCGGGGTGACGTGCAGCGCCTCGCCGCAGCCCGGGACGCCGCGCTCCGCGCCGATGCGCTGGAGCCCGAACTGGTCGACCTGCACGGCCGGGCGGCGCTCGCCGCTACCGCGCATCGCCACGCGGCCGGCGACTACGAACTGCTCCTGCACCGGCGCGTCGCCAACCAGGCCTTCGAGCTCGCAGCCGGCCTCGTCGACGGCGAACCGTGTGCCGTCTGCGGTTCGACCACGCATCCGGCGCCGGCCACCACGGACACCGCACAGGTGACACCGGCCGACCTCGACCGGGCGAAGGCGGCGATCGCGGCGGCGCTGCAGGCGCTCGACCAGGCGACAGATGCGGTGGCAGAGGCAGACCGCCAGCGTGCCGAGACCCGCGCGCAGGCCGGAGGCAGAAGCGCCGTCGACCTCGAGCCGGCCCTCGCCGACGCCCGTGCGCGGCTGAGTGCCGCGGACGACGCAGTCCAGACCCGGCACACCCTGCAGCAACGCCTCACGACGATCCTGGCGGAGGAGAGCGCCGTCACTGCCGCGCTCACCGCACGGACGGCGGCGCGCGAGGACACCACCGAGGCCCGCGCAGCCGCCGTCGCCGCGCGCGATGCCGCCACATCGCGGGTGAGCGCAGGTCGCGGCGACGACCCGTCGGTCCAGCATCGCGCCGAACGGCTCGAAGCCGTGCTGGATGCCGCCCGGGCCGTGGTCGGTGCCCGCACGGGCGCCGCGAACGCCCAGGCGAACCTCGCCGCCGTCGAGGCGGGCCTGCTCGACCAGCTCGCCGCCGAGCAGTTCGACGACGAAGCCGCGGTCGAGTCGGCGCGGTTCGCCGAGCCGCAGCGGCGTGCGGCTGTCGCCACGGTGGCGCGCCACGAGTCGCGGGACGCGGCGGTGAGGTCGGTCCTGGCCGAACCGGACCTGCTGGGTCTGCCGGAGCAGCAGCTCGACCTGGAGCCGTTGCGTACCGCTGCCGACGACACCCGCGCGGCGCTCGACACCGCCATCGCCGCGGACAGCGCGCTCGCGGCCAGGGCGGCGACGGTCGCCGAGGCCGTGATGGTCGCTACGGAGATCCTGCGGGAGAACGCCCACCTGCTTGCCGAACGCGACCAGGTCGGCGAACTCGCCGCCGTCATCCACGGCGACGGCGCGAACACCAAGCGGATGCGCCTGGAGACCTACGTGCTCGCCGCCCACCTGGAAGAGATCATCGTCGCCGCGAACCGGCGCCTGACCACGATGACGGCCGCCCGCTACGAGCTGGTGCTCGACGACGCGCGGCAGTACCGCAACAGCGAGGCCGGCCTGGGGCTCGGCGGTGCTCGACGCCCACACCGGCGCGATGCGGCAGACCGCATCGCTGTCCGGTGGCGAGATGTTCCTCGCGTCGCTCGCGCTGGCGCTGGGGCTCGCGGAGGTCGTCTCGAACCAGGCCGGTGGCATCGCCCTGGACACCCTGTTCGTCGACGAGGGTTTCGGCTCGCTCGACAGCGAGACGCTGGACACCGCGATGGCTGCGCTCGAAGACCTGCGGGCCGGCGGCCGCACGATCGGCCTGATCAGCCATGTCGACTCCATGAAGGACCGCATCGCCGCCAAGCTCTCGATCTCGGTCCGCGCCTCCGGCGACAGCGAGATCGACACCGCCCCAGCGCACGGCTGATCCCGGGGCCGGGGTTTCGCCCGGTCTGTCGGGATTGCCGCGATCCTCCTCCGCCCAGGGGATGACACAGCGTTCTCACAGACCATCCCGTGACCTGATCCGGATCACCGGTGCCCGCAGCCACGATGGAACCGACCCCGGACCCGCTCACCCCGTGTCCCCGCTCACCCCATGTCCCCACTCCACCGCTGCGCAGGAGCCCCCGATGCCCGAGCCGACGTCCACCTCCACCGCGCCACCTGCCGAGCCCCGACGCCGCGCGGCCGTGATGGCCCGCGGCCTGGTCAAGACCTACGGGCGGGGGGAGGCCGCCGTCACCGCGCTGCGGGGGGTCGACGTCTCCTTCGAGGAGGGCCGCTTCACCGCGATCATGGGCCCCTCCGGGTCGGGCAAGTCGACCCTGCTGCACTGCCTCGCCGGCCTGGACTCGGTGACCAGCGGTCGCGTCCTGCTCGGGGACACCGAGCTGGGCGCCCTGAGCGACCGCGACCTGACACTGCTGCGCCGAGCGCGGCTCGGGTTCGTCTTCCAGGCTTTCAACCTGCTGCCCATGCTCACCGCGGAGCAGAACATCCTGCTGCCGCTGGAGCTGGCCGGACGCCGCCACGCAGCGGTGGACCCGGTGTGGTTCCGCATGCTCGTCGACGTCCTGGGGATCGCCCCCCGGCTGTCCCACCGGCCCAGTGAGCTCTCCGGCGGCCAGCAGCAGCGCGTCGCCATCGCCCGGGCCCTCATCAGCCGCCCCGCCATCGTCTTCGCCGACGAGCCGACCGGCAACCTCGACTCCCGCTCCGGCGCCGAGGTCCTGGCGTTCCTGCGCCGCAGCGTCCGCGAGCTCGGGCGGACCGTCGTCATGGTCACCCACGACGCCGTGGCTGCCTCCTCCGCGGACCGCGTGGTCCTCCTCGCTGACGGACGACTCGCCGGGGAGGTCACCGACCCGACCCCCGAGGCGGTCACCGCCGCCCTGGACGCGCTGCGCACCGAGCTGCCGCACGCCTCCCTGGGCCGGGTGTCCTGATGCTGGTCACCACGCTGCGCCAGGCGCGGGCCACCGCGGGCGGCTGCTGGCGGCGGGTCTGGCCATCGCGCTCGGAGCCGCGTTCGTGACCGCCGTCCTGCTGGCCACCGGTCTCATGCAGCGCACGATCTTCGCTGCCGTCTCGACCAGCTACGCGGGCGCGGACGTCGTGGTCTCCCCGGGATCAGGCACCCTGGATGCCGGGGCACTGGCTGCCGTGCGGGCGTTGCCGCAGGTGGCGGGCGCGGACGGGCAGCTGCCCACCCCCGTCGTCCTCGTCCTGGGCACCCGCTCGGAGTACACCACCGCCGACGGCGTCCCGACCACGCCGGCCCTGCGCCCAGCTCACCTGCGGGTCGGGCATCTGCCGACGGCGGCGGGGCAGGTGGCCCTGGATGCCGGCGTCGCCCATCGGCTCGGAGCGAGGGTGGGCACCGAGGTCGTGGTCCGGACGTATGGGCCGGTCAGCACCGACGGCACCAGTACCGACGGCACCAGCACCGACAGCACAAGCACCGACAGCACCAGCACCGGTTCCACAAGTACCGACAACACCGCGGAGCCGGTGTCGCAGGACCGCAGCGTGCGCGTGGTCGGCCTGCTCACGAGCTCGGATGCGAGCGCGTTCGTGTCCAGCAGCTCCGTGCTCGCCCCTGCCGGTGACGTGCAGGCCTGGTCCGCCGCGCAGGGCCAGGACGTCGGGCAGACCGGCTACACCAGCCTGCTGGCGGTGGCGCGACCCGGGACGAGCCCGGACGACCTGCGCGCCGACGTCTCCCGTGCCCTGGCCGGCCGGCACTCCGGGGTGCTGACGGCCGACCAGCAGTCGGCCAAGGCCGTCGACCAGTTCGCCTCGGGCACCGACGTCCTGACCGGGATCCTGCTGGCGTTCGCTGCCCTGGCCCTGTTCGTGGCGGGAATCGTGATCACCAACACCTTCGCCGTCCTCGTGGCCGCGCGCACCCGTCAGCTCGCCCTGCTGCGCTGCGTGGGTGCCACCAGCGGTCAGGTGCGGCGCGGCATCCTGGCCGAGGCCCTGGCCCTGGGGGTGCTCGCCTCTGCGGTCGGCGTCGCGGCCGGGGTGGGGCTGGCGGCCCTGGCCGCGCACGTCCTGTCCCAGCGGGTCCACGGCATCCCGGTCCCGTCCACGATCGAGGTCAGTGCCGCCGCGATCGTCGTCCCGGTCGCCCTGGGCGCCGCGGTGACGGTGCTCGCGGCGCTGGCCCCGGCCCGCGCCGCGACGAAGGTCTCGCCGCTGGCCGCCCTGCGCCCGCCGGTGGCACCGGACCTCACGACCAGTACCTCGCGGGTACGCCTGGCGGCATCGGTCTTCCTCATCGTCGTGGGTGCCGCGATGCTCGCCGGCGGGGTGGCTCTGGCTCTGGCCGACCAGACCTCCACCGGTCTGCTGATCGCCGTGCCGGGCGGGGCGATCTCGTTCGTCGGCGTCATGCTCGGCGCGGTGTTCATCGTGCCCGGCGCCGTCGGGGCCGGTGGCCGGCTGGCTGCGCTGGTCGGTGGTGGCCCGGCGCGCGTCGCGGCGGCCAACGCCGTGCGCAACCCCCGGCGCACCACCGCCACGACCAGCGCGCTGCTCATCGGGGTCACCCTGGTCAGCCTGGTGACCGTCGGGGCGGCCTGCACCAGCGCCACCCTGACCGGCGCGCTCGCGGAGAGCTACCCCGTCGACATCGCGGTCGGTGACGACGCCGAGTCTCCCGTCCCCTCCGGGCAGGGCACGATCCAGATGCCCGCGGCGCTGCCGGCCGGCACTGCCGACCTGGTCGGGGGAGTGCGCGGTGTCGCGCGGGTCGTCCCCCCTGCGCTCGGCCGTGGTCACCGCCACCAGGGGTGACTCGACCTTCGGGGTCGTCGTCGAGGGCGTCGACCCGCGCCGGGCCCGTGCCGTGCTCGCCGCACCGGCCTCCGCGCAGGGCCTGGCACCGGGAGTCGTCGTGGTGCCCAGCTCGCTCGCCGGTGGGCTGGGCGTGAGCTCGGGGGACCACCTGACGCTGAAGTCCGGTGTGGCCAGCCGGTCCGTCCGGGTCGAGGTCTCCTCGCTGAACGGGGCCGCGGTCCTGGCCACCCCCACCGACCTGGCGGCCCTGGCGCCTTCTGCCCCGACCACCCGCCTGTGGGTGTCGCTGGACGAGGACGCCGACGCCGCGAGTGTCGTCGACCGCGTGACCCGCGCCGTCGGTGACGGCGCGACCGCCCCGCCGGCCGTCGCCGGGGCTGCTGTCGAGCGCGCGTCCTACGAGCGGGTGATCGACACCATGCTGGCCGTCGTCGTCGCCCTGCTCGCCGTGGCCGTGGTGATCGCCCTCATCGGGGTCGCGAACACCCTGTCCCTGTCGGTCATCGAGCGCACCCGCGAGTCGGCGGTGATGCGGGCGCTCGGGCTGACCCGCGGCCAGCTGCGCGGCATGCTCGCGCTGGAGGGCGCGCTGATGGCCGGGGCCGGTGGCGTGCTCGGGGTCGTCCTGGGGTCGGTGTACGGCTGGGCAGGAGCCACGACACTGCTCGGGCACGACGCCGGCAGCCCGGTCACCCTCGACATCCCGTGGGGCTCGCTGGGGCTGATCATCGCGGTCGCCGTGCTCGCCGGTCTGCTCGCCTCGGTCCTGCCCGCGCGGCGCGCGGTGCGCACGCCACCGGTGGCAGCGCTGGCGGAGTGAGGCAGGTGCCCCCTTGCGAGCGGTGAGCGACGGCGCCTACGGTGAGTGAACCGGAACAGTGGCGTCGACGATGACGCCACGTCCGGTGGGAGCGCGATCGGGGTCGTCGCCAGCCGCGGTGGTCCGGGTCCTCCACTCCTCTCGAGGCCCGCCGCGCGGGCAGTGAGGATGTACTCAGATGCCTGGGAACAAGGCCATTGCGTACAACGGGCACGGTGTGGACGTCATCGACATCGACTACCCGAACTTCGAGCTCCACGACGGGCCGGGCGTCAACCCGGACAACGTGGGGCGCACCGTTCGCCACGGCGTGATCGTGAAGACCATCGCCTCGAACATCTGCGGCTCCGACCAGCACATGGTCCGCGGTCGGACCACAGCGCCGACCGGGCTCGTGCTCGGGCACGAGATCACCGGCGAGGTCGTCGAGGTCGGGCCGGATGTGGAGTTCGTCAAGGTCGGCGACATCGTCTCGGTGCCCTTCAACATCGCCTGCGGTCGCTGCCGCAACTGTAAGGAACGCAAGACGGGCATCTGCCTCAACGTCAACCCCGACCGGCCCGGGTCTGCCTACGGGTACGTCGACATGGGCGGTTGGGTGGGGGGCCAGGCGCAGTACGTCCTCGTGCCGTACGCCGACTGGAACCTGCTGGTCTTCCCCGACCCCGACCAGGCGATGGAGAAGATGCTCGACCTGACGATGCTGTCGGACATCTTCCCCACCGGGTTCCACGGCTGCGTCAGCGCCGGGGTCACCGTGGGCTCGACCGTCTACATCGCCGGTGCCGGGCCCGTGGGCCTGGCTGCGGCGGCGGGCGCGCAGCTGCTCGGGGCGGCGGTGGTCATCGTCGGTGACCTCAACGAGGAGCGCCTCGCGCAGGCACGCAGCTTCGGCTGCGAGACCGTCGACGTCAGCAAGGGCTCCCCGAAGGACCAGATCGAGTCGATCATCGGGGTCCCGGAGGTGGACTGCGGGGTCGACGCCGTCGGCTTCGAGGCCCGCGGCCACGGGTCACGCACGGCGGGGGAGGCCCCGGCGACCGTCCTGAACAGCCTCATGGAACTCACTGCGGCCGGCGGGGCGATGGGCATCCCGGGCCTGTACGTGACGGGCGACCCGGGTGGCATCGACGAAGCCGCCCGCAAGGGGGCACTGTCCCTGGACCTCGGGACCGGGTGGGCGAAGTCGCTGTCGTTCACCACCGGCCAGTGTCCGGTCATGAAGTACCACCGAGGGCTGATGCAGGCGATCCTGCATGACCGCGTGCAGATCGCCAAGGCGGTCAACGCCACGGCGATCGGCATCGAGGACGCTCCCGCCGGCTACGCCGACTTCGACTCCGGGGCGGCGAAGAAGTTCGTCCTCGACCCGAACGACGTGATCGGTCACGAGCACCTCGCCGGTGTCTGACCCTCGGATCTGACGTGCCTGCTGAGGTCCCACGCCTGACGGGGGAGGGCGTGGGACCTCAGCAGGCCGACGGCGGGTGGGTCATGCCTGCTACGCGACGCCAGCGCCTGCCCGCCGAGCCTCCAGGCCCGGAACGCACGTCGGGACGGCCGCGAAGTGGTTGACTAGGGCTACGGACATCGTGGTCTGCGTCACTGCTCCAGTGTCACGTTCGCAGACCATGCTCCCAGCCCGGAGGACTCGTGCCCAAGGCCCTGATCGCCCTCGCCGTCGGTGCTTTCGCCATCGGCACCCACCGAGTTCCTCATGGGCGGCCTGCTGCCCCAGGTGGCGGCTGACCTCGACGTCTCCATCCCCACGGCCGGCTACCTCATCGCCGCCTACGCCCTGGGCGTGGTGGTCGGGGCGCCGACGCTCACCGCCGTGTCGGTCCGGTTCCCCCGCAAGCACGTGTTGATCGGGCTCATGGTGCTGTTCACCCTCGGTCACGTCGCGATCGCCCTGGCGCCCACGTACGGGGCGCTCGTCGCGGCGCGGTTCGTCACCGGTCTCTCCCACGGCGCCTTCTTCGGTGCCGGGGCGGTGGTGGCCCGCTCGGTCGTGCCGCCGCACCAGGCCGCGCGAGCGATCTCGCTGATGTTCTTCGGACTCACCCTGGCCAACGTGGTGGGTGTGCCCCTGGGCACCGAGGTCGGCCAGGTGGTCAGCTGGCGCGTCGCCTTCGCCGGTGTCGCCGCCTTCGGGCTGGCCACCATCGTCGTGATCACCCGCTGGGTGCCCCTGGACCACGCCGGTGGCAGCGACCTGCGCAGCGAGCTGCGGGCCTTCCGGCGCCCGCACGTCCTGCTCGCCCTGGCGATCACGACCATCGGCACGGGCGCGCTGTTCGCCGTGTACAGCTACGTCGTGCCGATCCTGACGACCCTGGCGGACTTCTCCGACGGGGCCGTCGTGTGGGTCCTCGTCGCCTACGGTGTGGGCACCTCGCTGGGGGTGCTGGCCGGGGGCCGGATCGCGGATCGCCGCCCGATGGGCAGCATCATCGGTGCGCTGGCAGCGACCGCCGCGGTGCTGGGCGTCTTCACGGTGACCTCGGGCTCCAAGGTCGGTGCCGTCGTGACGCTCGTCGCCTTCGGGTTCCTCGCCTTCTTCTTCGGCCCGCCGCTGCAGAACCGCGTGATGACGGCTGCCGGCGGCGCCGCCCTGCTCGTCTCGGCCGCCAACCAGGCGGCGTTCAACACGGCGAACGCCATCGGGGCGGCGCTGGGTGCCGGTGTCCTGAGCGCCGGGTACGGCTACCGCGCCACCATGGTCGTCGGGGTCGCGTTGGCGCTCGTCGGTCTGGTCATGGCGCTGATCGTGCTGTGGCTGGAGCGCAGCGGGCGGGTGCCGCTGCGCCGGCCGGGCAGCCCGGTGAGGGCGCCCGGCGCCCACACCACCTGCGCCGTGGGCGAGGGGCCCGTGCCTGCGCCCGTCGCCTGAGAGGCTGCCCAGAGCGCTCAAGGCAGGCCCACCGATGCCGATGACAGTCGCATGGATGGCATCCGCCCCGGGCGCGCAGGGAGAACTGCCGGGCGCCAACCGCGAAGTGTCTGCCTACCCGACGCGGTGTGGCACGTGCGCCACCGGTGGGTCACGAACGTGCTGGCCGTCCACCTCCTGCTCCTGGTGGCCTGGTCGGTCATTCGTGGTGTCCCGGCCGCTCAGTACCTCGGGTTGACCGCTCCGGTGGCCCTGTTCGTCCTCGCCGCGCTGGAGCGGCTGAGCCGTGGGCGCTGGCACCTGCCGCGGACCCTGGCGTCGTGCGCGGCATCCGGTGGCCTGATGGCCTCCGCGTCGTACCTGGTCTCGATCTCCGGTGGGTACATCGAGGCGCACTTCCAGTTCTTCGTCCTCGTGCCGGTGGTCGCGTTCTACGAGGCCTGGGCGCCGTTCCTGGTCGCGATCGGCGAGGTACTCCTGGAGCACGTGATCGTCGGCACGTTCTGGCCGCACGCCGTGTTCGGCGACGCGGGCATGGAGATGGAGCACCCGTGGCGCTTCTCCGCCATCCACGCCGGCTTCTTCGCGGCTGCGTGCATCGGTTCCCTGGTGACGTGGCGGCTGGCCGAGCAGGCGCGCACGGCCCAGCAGGTGCTGGTCGATGAGCTGCGGGACCACGCCCAACACGACGCCCTCACCCGGCTCGCCAACCGCAGCGCCCTGGCGGAGGCCATGGACGCCGCCCTGAGCTCGCCCGAGCCGGCACCGGTGGCCGTCATCGTGATGGATCTCGACCGGTTCAAGGAGGTCAACGACACTCTGGGCCACTCGGCCGGCGACGAGCTCCTGGCGATGATCGGTCCGCTGATGCAGCAGACCCTCGGTGGCGAAGGCCTGCTGGCCCGCCTCGGCGGGGACGAGTTCGCCGCGTTCCTGCCCGATCACACCTGTGAGGAGGCTCTGCACATGGCGCGAGCGCTGGTCTCCGTGCTCAGCCAGACGCTGATCGTCGCGGGGGTGCCGGTGACCGTGGGGGTGAGCGTCGGGGTCTCGTGGTGGGGACCGGGCTCGGACCACCAGGTTGTGGGGTGTCCTGGTGACGCCTTTGCCCCGGCGATCTCCAGCACACTCATGCGCCAGGCCGACGTCGCGATGTACCAGGCCAAGCGCGGGAGGTCGGGGATCGCCCTCTACGACCCGGCCACGGACGAGAACAGCCGTCAGCGCCTGGCCCTGGTCGACGACCTCCGGCAGGCCCTGCAAGCCGACGACCAGATCATCGTGTTCTTCCAGCCGCAGATCTCCCTGGTCGACGGGCGGATGAAGGGTGTCGAGGCACTGGCCCGCTGGGCACATCCCACCCGCGGGCTCCTGCTGCCCGCCGAGTTCGTCCAGCTGGCCGAGGTGACCAACCAGGGTGATGCCTTCACCCGCCGCATCATCGAGGTCGCCCTGCGTCAGAGCGCCGCCTGGAGCCGAGCCGGGTGGGACGTGCTGATCTCCGTCAACATCCCGCCGCGGGTGCTCCTGCAGGGGGGATTCGTCCAGTCGCTGGTCGACGCCCTCGTCCGGCACGGGGTGGCCGCTCGTCACCTGTGCCTGGAGATCACCGAGGATGCCCTGGTCACCCACCCGGACGCCGCCATCGCGGTGCTCAGCGAGCTGCGGGCGCTGGGTGTCACGACGTCGATCGACGACTTCGGCACCGGGTTCTCCTCGCTGTCGTACCTGCGCGACCTGCCGATCGACGAACTGAAGATCGACCGATCCTTCATCACCGGTCTGCAGGTGGCGACCCCGGGCGGGGGAACGAGCGTCGACGAGGCCCTCGTCGCCTCGATCATCGACCTGGCCCACCGGCTCGGGATGCACGTCGTCGCCGAGGGGGTCGAGAGCGAAGGTGAGCTCGACGTCCTGCGGGCTCTGGGCTGCGACACCGTCCAGGGGTACTTCCACTCGCGTGCGGTCCCGGCCGCCGATGTCCCGCGGGTCATGCTCGATTCCACCAAGGCCGCGCCCGCCCGTCGGTGAGGCGTGGATCCACGTATTTACTCAGGTAAGACTCAGGGTGGACTCAAGAAACCCGGGAGCTCTGCCGATGAACAGGCTCGTACGACCTACGAGCTCCCAAGGAAATGGTGGACGCTGTGGACTCCGTGACGACCCGGTGGAGCGACCCGCAAGGGTGGACCACGGCGCTCCCGGCCTGGGACGGGCCGAGCACGCTGGTCCTGATCTTCGGTGACTCCGCGCTGCTGCACACCGCAGCCCCCCTCGCGGCGGTCGTTGCGGCCTACCCCACCTCGGTCGTCGTCGGGTGCTCGACCTCGGGCCAGATCCACGGCACCGACCTCGGCGACGGCGTCCTGACGGTCTCGGTCACCCGCTTCGAGCACACCCACCTGGCCCTGGAGGTGGAGCAGGTCTCCAAGGAGTCCTCCCACGACGTGGGTCACGCGCTCGCCTCCCGCCTGCGCGCCCGGGCGCGCGACGAGCTGGACCTGGCGGCGGTGTTCGTCCTGTCCGAGGGCCTCAACCGTCAACGGCAGCTCGCTCTCGCAGGGTCTGGCTGCCGGCGCCGGGGGCCGGGCCGTCATCACCGGTGGGCTGGCCGGTGACGCCGCGCAGTTCCAGAGCACCTGGGTGCTCGTCGGTGGAGCACCGGTCGCCTCCCACGTCACGGCGGTCGGGTTCTACGGTCCTCACCTCGAGGTCGGGTTCGGCTCGCGCGGCGGGTGGACGATCCTGGGCCCCGAGCGCATCGTCACCCGATCGGTCGACAACGTGCTCTACGAGCTCGATGCGCAGCCCGCGCTGGAGCTGTACAAGACCTATCTCGGTGACCGGGCCGACGGCTTGCCCGGTACGGCGCTGCTGTTCCCCCTGCAGGTGCGCGGGGACGCACGAGGACGGCAGGGACGTCGTCCGCACGATCCTCGCGGTCGACGAGGCCGAGCAGAGCCTGACCTTCGCCGGCGACATCCCCCACGGCTCCATCGCCCAGCTGATGCGCGCGAGCAGCGACCAGATCGTCGATGCCGCGCAGGACGCCGCGCAGGCAGCGCGCCTGCCGGCCGGTGGACCGGCGCTGGCCGTCGCCGTGAGCTGCGTAGGGCGCCGGCTCCTGCTGGGCCGCCGCACCGAGGACGAGCTGGAGGCCGCCGAGGCGGGTCTGCGCGCCGGCGACCACCTCGTGGGTTTCTACTCCTACGGCGAGCTCTCCCCGCTGAGCGCAGGCGGCTGCGACCTGCACAACCAGACCATGACGCTCACCACCTTCCGGGAGCGCACCCCATGAGCGACGCCCCACCCACGCAGGCCGTGGCCGCGGTGCACCGAACGCTCGCCCGCCAGCTGCGCAAGCTCGGTCTGGACCCGGCGTCGAGCCCGGACCCGGCGTCGAGCCCGGACCCGGCGTCGTGGGCGCAGCTGCTGGAGGCCGTCAACTCCTCCTACGCCGAAGCCGACGACGAGCGCTACACCCTGGAGCGCTCGATCGACGTCTCCTCGCACGAGATGCGCGGACTGCACGAGGTGCTCAGCCGGCAGGCCCACCACGACGCCCTGACCGGCCTGCCCAACCGGGCGGCCCTGCTCGCGCACCTGGAGGCCTGCCTGGACCGCGTCCAGGTCGGACGAGCGGCAGTCGCGGCGCTGTTCATCGACCTCGACCGGTTCAAGCAGGTCAACGACAGCCTGGGGCACGCCGCGGGTGACGACCTGCTCGTGCGGGCCGCCGAGCGCATCCGGTCCTGTCTGCGGTTCGGTGACATCGTGGCCCGCATCGGTGGGGACGAGTTCGTCGTGATCTGCGACGGCGTGGACGACCCGGGCCTCATCGCGTCGATCGCCGCCCGCATCGGCGTGCAGCTCGCCGAGCCGTTCCGGATGCCCTCGCAGGACGTCAGCGTCAGCGCCAGCATCGGCCTGGCGCTCAGCGACGCCCACTGCGACAACGCCGAGGACCTCCTGCGTCGGGCAGACCTGGCGATGTACGACGCGAAGGTCGGGGCAAGGCCCGGACCTCGGTGTTCGACGCTGCCATGCAGTCCGAGGTCGACGCGAAGCTGTCGGCCCGCAGTGCCCTCGGCGAGGCGGTGCGGCGTCACGAGCTGCGCCTGCTCTACCAACCGCTGGTGCGCCTGGGTGGCGAGGGCACCGAGAAGGTCATCGGTGTCGAGGCCCTCGTGCGGTGGGAGCGCCCCGGGTTCGGTCTGCTCAACCCGGACGTGTTCGTCCCGATCGCCCAGGGGAGCTCGCTCATCGGTGACGTCGACCGCTGGGTGCTGCGCGAGGCAATCCGCCGTGGGGCGTCCTGGTGCCGCTCGGGTGCCACCTTGGCGATCAACGTCTCGGCGCGCTCCTTGCAGGGCGACGCGCTGCTCACCACCCTGGTCCAGGCGCTGCACCGGTACGACGTGCCGGCCAGCGCGATCGTGATCGAGATCAACGAGACCAGCCTCCTGGGCTCCGGTGGCGTCATGGACGGCACGCTGGAGCAGCTGCGCCACCTCGGCGTCAGCCTGTCCATCGACGACTTCGGCACCGGCTGCTCGTCGCTGTCGCAGCTACGACGCACCGCGGTCGACGTGCTCAAGATCGACCGGTCGTTCGTCGCGGACATGGAGACCGACCCGGCGTCGGGGTCCATCGTCGCGGCGATCATCGCGATGGCACACGCGCTCGGGCTCTCCCTCGTGGCAGAGGGGGTCGAGCGACGCGCGCAGGCAGACCAGCTGTTCGCGCTGGGTTGCGAGAGCGCTCAGGGCTGGCTGTTCGGGCGTCCGATGGCAGCAGAAGCGATCGACAAGGTCTTGGGGCTCGCCCCTGCGTGAGGGCCGAGCTGCGCGCCCACCGTCGGTCTCCTAGGGTTGGAGATCATTCTGACCAGGAGGTGCCGTAGTGAGCGGACTGCACAGGGATGTCTGCATGACATCACGACAGAGGGTGATCTGATGGAAGTTGTCATCGCGCGCTCTCCCCACATGGCTGCCCAGCTGGCGGCCGACGCCGTCCAGGCACTCCTGGGCGTCCAGCCCGATGCCGTCCTGGGGCTGGCCACCGGATCCAGCCCGCTGGCGCTGTACGACGAACTCGCCCGGCGCCACCGCAGCGGCGACCTGTCCTTCGCCCGAGCCTCGGCTTTCCTGCTGGACGAGTACCTCGGGCTGCCCCCCGGCCATCCTGAGCGCTACGACGCGGTCATCGCCCGGGAGCTGTCCGGCAGGGTCGACTTCCTCGCGGGTGCCGTCCAGGCACCGCCGGCCGACTCCGCGGTCCTGCCCGATGCCGCGCAGGAGTACGAGCGCGCGATCCGTGAGGCCGGGGGAGTGGATCTGCAGGTGCTCGGCATCGGGACCGACGGGCACCTGGCCTTCAAACGAGCCGGGGTCGTCCCTGGCCTCGCGCACGCGGGTGAAGACCCTCACCGAGCAGACCCGCCGCGACAACGCCAGGTTCTTCGAGGGCGATGTCGATGCCGTTCCCCGGCACGTGCTCACCCAGGGGCTGGGGACCATCCTGGAGGCCCGGCACATCGTCCTGCTCGCCTTCGGCGGCGCCAAGGCCGGCGCGGTCGCGCAGATGGTGGAGGAGCGGTCTCGGCGATGTGCCCGGCGACGGTGCTGCAGCACCACCCGCACGTGAGCGTGCTGCTGGACGAGCCCGCAGCTTCCGGGCTGACGCGTGGTGAGTACTACCGCCAGAGCTACCGGGACAAACCGTCGTGGCAGGCGCTCTGAGGTCCTAGCGTGGCGGGATGAGCGCCCCTGCCCACCCCCAGCGCAGAGCTCACCCCGCTCGGGGTGGTGGGGTGCGGTCGCTGATCCCGCTGGTGCGTGAGGCACTGGTGGTGATCATTGCCGCGCTGGTGCTGTCGTTCCTGGTCAAGACCTTTCTGTTCCAGGTGTTCTGGATCCCTTCGGCCTCGATGCAGGACACCCTGCTGCCGGGGGACCGGGTCGTCGTCACCCAGCTCGTCCCCGGCCCGCTGGCGCTGCACCGGGGTGACGTCGTCGTCTTCGACGACCCTGGTGGCTGGCTGCCCACCGACACCCCCGACGGATTCAGTCAGCCGGTCGAGCGCGGTCCCCTGAGCACCGCCGTCCACGACGCGGCGACCTGGGTGGGTCTCCTGCCGGACGCCTCACGGGGACACCTGATCAAGCGGGTCATCGGCCTGCCCGGTGACCACGTGTCCTGCGACGTCACCGGGCGCACCACCATCAACGGCCACCCGATCGACGAGACGCCCTACCTCGCCCCCGGTGCCGTCCCGAGCCAGGTGGCTTTTACCGTCACGGTTCCCGCGGGCCACGTCTGGGTGGAGGGCGACAACCGGCAGAACTCCCGCGACTCCCGCTTGCACCAGGACCTGCCGGCAGGTGGCAGCGTCGCGCAGAACCTGATCGTCGGGCGTGCGGTGGCCCGGGTGTGGCCGCTGCCCCGCCTGGGCTGGCTGTGGGACTACCACGGCGTCTTCGCGGGTGTGCCCGCGAAGACGCCGTGAGAGACACGACCTACGCCGCCGGCCTGCCCGGGGTCTCGGCCAGCGTCGTGGCACCGGTCATGATCGCCACGGCCTCGGACGGCGTGTGCGACGCCGGGGTGATGACGCCGGCCGACCGTCCCAGGCGCTGGATGTGGATGCGGTCGGCCACCTCGAAGACGTTCGGCATGTTGTGGCTGATCAGGATCACCGGGAGCCCCCGGTTCTTGACCTCCTGGATCAGCTTGAGCACCTGCCCCGTCTCCTTGACGCCCAGCGCCGCCGTCGGTTCGTCGAGGACGACCAGCTTGGTCGCGAACGCCGCAGCGCGGGCGACCGCCACCGCCTGCCGCTGACCACCCGACAGCGTCTCGACCGCCTGGGACATGTTCTGGATCGTGCCGATCCCCAGGCCGGCCATGTGCTTGCCGGCCTCCTCCTTCATGCCGCGCTTGTCGAGCATCCGCAGCACCGACCCGAGCGGGCCCTTGCGGCGGAACTCCCGGCCCAGGTAGAGGTTGCTGGTGATGTCCAGGGCGGGGGCCACCGCCAGGTTCTGGTACACCGTCTCGATGCCGGCTTCGCGGGCATCCTGGGGACGTTTGAAGACCACCGGCTTGCCGTCGAGCAGCAGCTCGCCGGCGTCCGGCAGGTACGCACCGGTGAGGCACTTGACCAGCGTCGACTTGCCGGCGCCGTTGTCCCCGATGATGGCCAGCACCTCACCGGGGTAGAGGGCGAGGTCGACGCCGTCGAGGCCGACGACCCGCCCGAACGTCTTGACGATGCCCCGTGCCTCCAGGATGGGGGTGCGCCCACCCGCAGCAGGCTTGGCCACGGCGTTCTCGGGGGATGCGATCGTGCTCATGCGCGAACCTTCCTGATCCACTGGTCGACGGCGACGGCGACGATCACGAGAACCCCGATCGCCAGCACGCGGTACTGGTCGTTGACCCCGGCCAGCGAGAGCCCGCTGGCGAAGACCCCGACGATCAGGGCGCCGAGCAGCGTGCCGCCGACCGCACCTCGACCCCCGAACAAGCTCGTGCCACCGATGACGACGGCGGTGATCGCTTCGAGGTTGGCGTCGGTGAGCGCGTTGGGGTCGGCGTTGCCGGAGCGGCCGATGAGGATCCACGCGCTGATCCCGAGGATGAGGCCGCCGACGACGTAGACGCTGAGCAGCACGCGGTCGACCCGGATGCCGGCGAGGCGGGACGCCTCGGGGTCGTCACCGACCGCGTAGACGTGGCGTCCCCAGGCCGTCTGGCTCAGGGCGAACCCCACGATCAGGTAGAGCGCGAGCACCATGACCACACCGACGGTGAAGTTGTACGGGCCGATGTGGAAGATGTTGCCGGTGACGTTCAGGGTCGCGGGCATCTGGTCGGAGGAGATGCTCTGGGCGTTGGAGTACAGCAGCGCCAGCGCGGTGAAGATGCTCAGCGTGCCCAGGGTGACGATGAACGGGGGCAGCTTCACCCTCGTGACCAGCACACCGTTGAGCAGGCCCGCGGCCCCGGCGATGGCGATCCCGATGAGCAGGGCCACGAACCCCGGCACGTGGTGCTGGGCCCCGACCTTGGCCATGACGAGCATCGACAAGATGGTCAGGGCACCCACCGACAGGTCGATGCCCGCGGTGAGGATGGACCAGGGTCTCCCCGACCGCGATGGCCGCCACCGGGGCCACCTGCTGGAGGACCAGCGACAGTGATACCGGCGAGGCGAACCGGTGGTTCAGCAGCGAGAACACGATCACCGAGAGGACCAGCACGAGCGCCGGGCTGATCGTCGGGTGGGAGTGCAGGACGTGCTGGATGCGTTGGGCCGGTGACTGGCGGCGGGCAGCGAACTGCTCGGCCGCCGTCTCAGGTCGTTGGGTGGTTGTCGTCATGACTGCCTCCGCTCGATCCTGCTGACCGGTGTCGTCGATGTCACCGTCAGCTGACTCACAGTCCCACCCCAGCGATGGCGTAGCAAGAGATCCATCAATTCTTCGTGCCCCAGCAGATCTTGCTGCCCTCGGCGCTGGTGATGCTCTTGATGCCGTCGACCGGCTTGTCGGTGACCAGCTGGGCCCCGGTGTCGAAGAAGCTCAGCCCGGCGGACGTCGTGGGCTTGGTCTTGTCCTTGGCGTACTTGCTGATCGCGTCGACCCCGAGCTGGGCCATCTTGACCGGGTACTGCTGGGCGGTGGCCCCGAAGGTGCCGTCGGCGACCTCGCTGACCCCCTGGCAGCCGCCGTCGACCGAGACGATCAGTGCGGTCTTGCCGGCGGCCTTGAGTGCCTCGCTGGCTCCCGTGCCGGCCGGCTCGTTGATCGAGTAGACCAGGTTGATGTCGGGGTTCTTGTTGAGGCAGTTCTCCATTGCGGTCTTGCCGTCCGGCTGGTCGCCCTGGGTCGGCTCGTTGCAGGCGATCGTGTAGCTGCCGCCGTTGTAGGAGCCGGTCGGTGACTCGTCGCCGTTCTTGTTCTTGTCCTTGACGTCGATGCCCATGCCGGTCAGGAATCCCTGGTCGCGGTTGACGTCGACCGAGACGACCTTGTCGTTGAACAGGTCGAGCAGGGCGATGACGGCAGGCTTGCCGTCCATCTGCTTGGCGGCCCACTTGCCGTCGAGCTCACCGGCGGCGAAGTTGTCGGTGGCGAAGGTGATGTCCACGGTGTCGGCCGGGTCGGGCGGGGTGTCGAGGGCGATGACATAGAGCCCGGACTGGCGGGCCTTCTTGATCGCGGAGTTGACGCCGGGGCCGTTGGGCGTGATGAGGATGCCCTTGTCGCCGGCGGCGATCGCGTTCTCGATCAGGGTGATCTGGCCCTGCTCGTCGCCGTCCTTCTTGCCTGCGCCGATCGAGAGCTTGACGCCGTCCTTGGCGGCGGCCTTTTTCGCGCCCTGCTGCATGGCGACGAAGTAGGGGTTCGTCGAGTCCTTGGTGATCAGGGCGACGGCGACCTTGCCGCTCCCGCTCCCGGAGGAGGTGCTGGCACTGCCGCTGCCGCAGCCCACGACGGTGAGGCTCACCGCCGCGACAACCGCCAGGGCCGGGGCGGTACGACGAACAATAGTTCGAGGGTGAACGATGCGCATGAGGTGACCTCTCTGTCGACGTCTCTTGCTTGACCTTGCCTGTCCCTGCTCGCTCTGCCCGCTCTGCCTGCCACGGAGCCCCGAGCGCTGGCGACGGCGTCGTCGGCGCACCCGAAAGAGTGATGACAACGTTGTCTAACGAGGATGATGCACCTCGTGACTCTCACGGTCAACCCCCAGGAAACGTCGTGACTCAACCGTGATGACAGCGTTGTCCTGCGTGCTATACCGGGCGGATGAGATCCGGCACCCCTGAAAGGAGCCCGATGCGCAGACGCGCCACGATCAAAGACGTCGCTGCCCTGGCAGGGGTCAGCCTCAAGACCGTCTCGAGAGTCATCAACGGTGAGCCGGGTGTGTCGGCCGAGCTCGCCGACCGGGTCTCGCAGGCGGCCGGGCAGCTCGACTACCGGCACAACCTGGGGGCCAGCAACCTGCGGCGGGGTGCCCGCACGGCGAGCATCGGGGTGTTGCTCCACGACCTGCGCAACACCCACTCCTCGACCCTCCTGCACGCCATCGAGGCGCAGACCCTGCCGCGCGGGATCGCGGTGTTCTCCGCCAGCCTCCACAACGAGGACGAGCGCGAGGCGAAGGTCGCGAACGACCTGATCTCCCGTCGCGTCGACGGCCTGGTCCTCATGCCCACCGGCACCGACCAGAGCTACCTGATCCCCGACATCCGGGCCGGCCTGGCCGTGGTCGCCGTCGACCGCCTGGCCCGCGGGGTCGACATCGACACCGTGGTCACCGACAACATCGGCGGTGCGCTGACGGCCACCTCGCACCTGGCCTCCCACGGCCACCGGCGGATCGCCTGCCTCACCGACCTCCGCAGGATCTGGACGTCGTCCGAGCGCTTCGACGGCTACCGCCAGGGGCTGCGCACCGCAGGGATTCCCTTCGACCCCGATCTGGCCATCAGCGACGTGAAGCAGACAGACGACGCCGAGGCCGCCGTCCACGCCCTCCTGCGCCTCCCGGAACCACCGACCGCCCTGTTCAGCGCACGCAACAACCTGACCATCGGCGCCCTGGGTGCTCTGCATCAAGCCGGCGCGAGCCACCGCGTGGCGCTCGTCGGCTTCGACGACTTCCCCCTGGCCGAGCTGGTCGACCCACCGGTCACGGTCATGCGCCAGGACGTCGAGGCCCTCGGGACCTGGACCGCCGACCTGCTGCTGGCCCGGATGGACTCCTCGACCGCAGCGCCCCGGCGCGTGGTCATGCCCACCACACTGATCGAACGGGGGTCGGGGGAGATCCCCCCGGAGGATGCCGCTCTACGCTGACCGACATGAATGACCAGGCGCCCGACCACCGCGAAGTCCTCACCTGGCCCCTGTTCGGCACCGCGGTGCGTGAACTGGCGCAGCAGGTCGCCGACTCGGGGTTCTCACCCCAGATCGTCCTGGCGATCGCCCGCGGTGGCCTGGTGCCGGGCGGGGCGATCGCCTACGCGCTGGGCACCAAGAACGTCGCCACGATGAACGTGGAGTTCTACACCGGCATCGACCAGCGCCTGGAGGTCCCGGTCGTCCTGCCGCCCGTGCTGGACGCGATGGACATCGCCGGCGCCCGCGTCCTGGTGGTCGACGACGTCGCCGACACCGGCAAGACCCTGCAGCTCGTCCTGGACTTCTGCTCCCGCCACGTGGCCGCCGTGCGCTCTGCCGTGCTCTACGCCAAGCCCCGCTCGGTCGTCACGCCCGACCACGCCTGGCGTGAGACCTCCTCCTGGATCGACTTCCCGTGGTCGGCGCCGGGCACCAGCGTCGACGTCACGAGCGAGGCGTCACCGGCGCCGCGATGACGCTGTCGTCGCGCAGGCGATACAGCTGCGCGCGTCCGGGCGGGCGGCGAGGCGCCCGGCGGCAATCGCGGCGCCGCACACCTCGCAGGTGCCGTGCACACCCAGCTCCACCCGGGCCAGCGCGTGCTCCATGCGCTCGCGAGCCGCTCGTGCGGAGGCCATCAGCACCGCGACCTGCGCGCGCTCGAAGGCGATCGTGGAGCCCTCGGGGTCGTGCTCGTCGTCGAGGTTGGAGCCCTGTGCCGCCTCGACGACCTCGCGGTGGGAGCGCTCCAGCGCCCGCAGCTGCTCGGCGTTGTGCGCCAGGGCGGCGAGCAGCGCGGCCCGGGGGTCGTCGCCGGCGACCTCGGGCGCGGGGGATTCCATGGCGTGACGCTAGCCAGCGGCTCACCCGAGCGCGAGGGTCACCGCACGCTCCGGATCGGCAGGACCGTGATCGCGCCGAGAATGCCGACGAGCGCGGCAGCGACGAACAGAGCGCGGAAACTGCCGAAGCCGGTGACGACGAGCGCGCCGATGATCGGCCCGACGCCCTGGGGGAACACGCTGGCGATGTTCATGATCCCCAAGTCCTTGCCGCGGGACTTCGCGTGGGGCAGCACCTGGGTGGCGAGCGCCTGGTCGACCGAGAGGAAGCAGCCGTACCCCAGGCCCAGCAGGCCGGCGCCGACGATGGTCATCGGGTAGGTCGGGAAACCCGCCAGCAGGAGCGCCCCCGACGCCTGCAGCGCCGCGGAGACCAGCACGAAGACCCGCCGCCGGCCGAGTGCGTCGGACAGCCGGCCGCAGACGAGCGAGGCGAGCACCGAGTCCCCGGCGTAGATGACGGTGAGGACGAGCAGGTCACTGTCGGCCTCGCTGCGGCCCAGGCCGTACCTGAGGAAGTACAGCAGCAGGCTCGTGCCCAGCGCGTTCCCCAGGTTGACGAGCACCCGGCTCAGGAGGGTCCAGCCGAAGTCGGGATAGCGGCGCGGACTGACCCAGAAACCCCGGACGAAGGCGCGCGCATCCCGCTCGGGCACCAGGGCGCGCGGCAGCTGCTCGTCGCGCAGGAAGAGCAGGAACGGTGTCACGAGCAGCACCAGCAGGGCCGCGACGGCGCCGTAGCCGGGGAGCATCCCGACGAACAGCAGGGTCACGAGGGCAACGCCCAGGATCACCCCCACCGCCTGGGGCGCCGAGACGAGGGCCGAGACCAGGCCGCGCTGGCCCACCGGCACCTGGTCGGAGATCAGGGCGGTGAGTGCGGAGGACAGGGCGCAGTAGCCGACGCTGGCCAGCGACCAGAACAGGGTGACCCCGGCCACGCTGGTCTGGGCGGCGAGCGCGAGGAGCGAGAGCGCGAAGACCAGCGTGCCGACGACGATCCACGGCCGGCGTCGACCGAAGCGCGAGGTGGTCCGGTCCGACAGCGCCCCCACGATCGGGTAGGCCAGCACGGAGCAGACGGCCGCGGTACCCGCGACGAGCCCGAAGTCGAGGACGCTGCGCTGCCAGCTCTCCTGCCGGAACAGGTCGGCGACCTGCGCCGGCAGCAGGTACTGCACGGGCGTGAGCTGCGCCGTCCACACACCGAGCCACGCCATCGCGAACGTGGCGACCCACCAGCCACCCACCGCTCGGCTCGGCTCCGCGAAGAGCCGCTCGCCCGCGCGCGTCGCCGTGAGGTTGCCGCTGACCGTGCCGTCGATCGAACCCATCTGCGCCATCCACGTCCCTCCTGCGGCGCCCGAGCACGAGGTGGCTGGGCGAAGGTGTCACCGTGACACACCTGATTGCACGAATGTACCGTTAGAGATGACATCTTGGCCGATTTGACCCCAAGAGACTGGTCCGATGTCCAAAAGGCTGTACGTTCGTACCGTTAACGTGGTTCAGTGGAGCCGTTCGCCGACCGCTCCGTACCGTCGTCGGCGATATCGAGAGCGGAGAAACCGATGATCAGCGCGCGAAGGGCCCGGTTGAGCGCCACCAGGCCTTCGTCAACCGGGTGGGCCAGCCGGTGCAGGGAGAACCCGTCGATCAAGGCGGTCACGGCAGCACCGGCCGCCGGGTCGGCGATCCCGTGGGCCGCCAGGATCTGGCCCGCGGCCTCGCGGGTGGACGCCAGGATGTCCGCCACCCGATCCTGCAGGTGCGGATGCCGCGAGGCGAACAGGTACGCCTCGAACTGCGCCGCGTCGTTCGCGCTCGGGTTCTCACCGACCAGCTCCACGAACGCGTCGACCACCTGGCCGCGGCTCATCCCGGCCCCGGCCTCGCGGAAGGCGTTCACGCGCTCCAGCTCCCGCGCCATCATCGCGGTCAGCGCCTCCCCGATGAGCTCGTCCAGGGAGTCGAAGAAGTACGTCGTCGAGGCGACCGGCACCCCCGCACGCTCGGCCACGGCACGGTGGGTGACGGCGCCGATGCCGCGCTCGGCGATGACGCTGATCGCGGCGTCCAGCAGCTCGTCCTTGCGCTTGCGGCCACGCGCCCGCAGAGTCCGCTCCGCCCCAGCCATCCGCTCTCCTGTCCTCACTGCTCCCGCTCGCCTGTCACGTCCCCAGTCACGACCCGACCGCTGCCCCGACCCCTTGAGAATAGAGAGCACCTCATGACCCCACCTGATGTCGTCGACGTCGTCGTGGTCGGCGCGGGCCTGTCCGGCCTGACCGCTGCTCGCGACCTCACCGCCCGCGGCCTGCGCGTCGTCGTCCTGGAGGCCTTTGCGCACGTCGGTGGCCGGGTGCGTTCCGCGCACCTGCACGGCGTGCACGTCGACCTGGGCGGAACGTTCGTCGGCCCCGGGCAGGACCGGATCAAGGCCCTGGCCGAGGCGGTCGGGGTGGAACGGTTCGCCACTCACGACACCGGCCAGGCCACGATCCGCTGGCGCGGTGCGCTGCGGCACTACGGCGGTACCATCCCGTCGGTCGGCGCGGTCGGGCTGCTCGACATCGCCCGCGTGCTGCGCTCCCTGAACCGCGTGGTCGCCTCGATCCCCCTCGGTCGGCCGTGGGACGCCCCCGGAGCGAGAGGACTGGACGCCCTGTCCGTGGGGTCCTGGCTGGCCAGGCAGGGGGCACTGCCCGGCACCCGGGACCTGTTCGCCGTCGTCACCCGCACGACCTGGGGATGCGAGCCGGCCGAGCTGTCGTTCCTGCACGCAGCGCACTACATCGGCCTGGCCGGCGGCTTCGACTCCATGATGGACACCACCGGCGGCGCGCAGGAGGAGCACTTCGTCACCGGCTCCCACGACATCGCCGAGCGGGTGGCAGCCACCCTCGACGTCCGCACGGAGCACCCGGTCCAGCGCATCTCCTGGACGGCGGGCGGCGTCCAGGTGCAGGCCGGCGACAGCGCCGAGACGGTGATCGCGGCCCGGCGCGTGATCGTGGCGGTGCCACCGGCCATGCGCTCGAGCATCGTGTTCGGCCCCGAGCTGCCTCACGAGCACCGCAACCTCGCTCAGCGCTGGCCGCTGGGCACCCTGTCCAAGGCCTACGCCGTCTACGAGCGACCGTTCTGGCGTGCCGACGGCCTGAGCGGCCAGTCCCTGTCCGACATCGGACCCGTGTTCGCCACCTTCGACGCCGGCCCGGCCGACGGATCGGCGGGAGTGCTGCTGGGCTTCATCGGCGGGACCTACGCCCGCCAGTGGGACAGCCTCCCCCCCGAGGAGCGTCGCGTCCAGGCACTGTCCTCCTTCGCCGACGTCTTCGGGGCGGCCGCGCTGGACGCCGTCGACTACGTCGACCAGCGCTGGGCCAGTGAGCCGTGGCTCGGCGGCGGCCCCAGCGCGGTGCCCGGCCCCGGCGTCGTCACCGACTACGCCCCCTACCTGAAGCGGCCGGTCGGCCCCATCCACTGGGCCGGCACCGAGACCGCCGACCGATGGAGCGGCTTCATGGATGGCGCGGTCCGCGGCAGGCGAGCGCGCCGCCGAGGAAGTGCGCCTCGCGATCCTCGCCACCGAACCCACACTGCGGTAGCCACCGCCCACGCGAACGGAGCCCGAGCATGACCTTGCGCACCTGGAACAGCTGGCAGGCGCACCACACCCAGCTCACCACCGCGACCCCGGCGGCGGTGTGGCGACGCTGGACCACGCCCGAGCACTGGTCCCCCGACGACCCGGGGACGGAGTGGGCCCGGTTCGACACCCCACCGGTGACCGGCGGCAAGGGCACCGTCAAGGCCGTCGGCTCGGGCGCCCAGAAGTTCACGTTCACGACGCTCCAGACCGAGGAGCGGATGGTCTTCGAGATCCGGCTGCCCCTGGCGACGATGTCCTTGCCCCCACGCGATGCGCGTCACCCCGCAGGGACTGGAGGTGACCCACGGCATTCCGCCTGGACGGTCCTCTCGCGCGCCTCTATGCCGTCATCGTCGGACGCCGGATCGCCGCCGGCTTCCCCGAGGTGGTCCGGCTCGTGGTGGCCAACGCCCTGGCCAACCCCTGAGGAGCTGGTCAGCGGTCCATCAGGCGGATCATCACGACCTGGACGAAGACCACGCCGATCAGGGCGCTCATCACGCCCAGCAGGC
>CAMQQG010000254.1:0-15950 GCA_947034895.1 Rhytidiadelphus loreus | reverse complement strand
GGGGAGGATCTCGATGTGGGCGTCGGCGCTTGAGGCTGCGGCGGTGGCGAGGCGGGAGCTTGCGAGGGCGAGGCCGGTGGCGGCGAGGGGCAGAGCCTTTGAGGAAGCGGCGGCGGGTGTTGGCGGTGGGCTGGGGCATTGGAGATCTCCTGAGAGTGGCTTGACCAATGTATCAGCGGGAAAGCGTTTTCTGGAAGGTGGCTGTGCTTGTAGGTCGTTGCTCGATGGGTGGATAAGTGGTGATAGTTGATTCCGCCAAGCCGACTTGTCGGGTACCTATGCGAACGTATTTGAGAATTCTCTTTGTCCAACGCAGAGATCGGCCTGCATAATTCCTTGCATGATGCTCCGATCAAGAATGGCAAAGATGTGGCGTTTGGGATTTGCCAGCCTATTGGGCCTGTCCCTCGCGTACGGTCTACTTCTGATGTGGGTGCATGTGCGTGAGTCAGCAGTTCGCTCACGGTCGGAAGCGCTGTTTGCTCAATTCTTAAGGCTCCAGCCCGGCAAGACAAGCAAGTCTGAAGTCGAGGATTTGCGCAAACAGTGGGCAGGTGTTCTGGTTCAAGGAGCGGATTGCAACGGGGTTGATTGCGATTACACACTAGGAGATGTGTATGGCATTTCTCGATGGTTTTTGCTTACGCGTTTTGCGCACGATCATCAGCCCTCCTCGCAATTGACTCTCAGAACCACTGGCAATCTACTGTCTCGCGCATCCTTCTCTGTAGGGCTCCTGGTGCCGAAGGGATACGGCACACGCGAAGAACGGAAGTGGTCGAGCGATCCAAACTATGTCCCCTACTCCACCGGCGAGTATCAACTGTTTGGTCGCGCGTCGCTCGTGACCGACCTGCCGGACACTGGACCAACCTCGAACGCGGAATATCGGATAGGGGGACCGTCGGGTTGCATGAACTGCCTCGCAATATGGGTCAGTGCTCTCCCGGATCTAGCCCTAACGAAGCGGACTCATATTTTCCAGATGGGTTTCAACTGTATGACCCAATGGTCTGTCTGCACCGACAAAGATGACATCATGCCCATAGCGAGTCGAGAGAAAGCTAAAGAGGCAGTCGCGGCTGACGAGCAATAAGTCCTGATAAACGCCGTTAGCGGTAGATGGTGAACCAGCGTCTGAGTTCGGCGGCTTAGGTTTGCCAGCGTAGCAGGCGGATGCGGTGGGCAATGGTTCGTCTGCCTGGCAAGGGCGATGCGGGATTTCGAGTTTGGTAAGGATTGTTGATCAAATTAGGAGGAGAACGGTTCGTGCTGGCGCACGAATGCCCATGTCTCAGAATCGAGACATGGGGCACCCGGCTTAGCTGGCAGAAAGGTTCGAGCGGTAAGGGAGATACGGAGGGCGTCGGGATGCTTCGACTCCGCCACTCGCGAAGAAGATGCGAGCGGCTCCGCTCAGCGACTGTCTTTGCTTCAATTGATGTGGCCGTGCGAGGACCGAATGCAACGACAAAGACGAATGCGGGGGTCTCTCCACTCCCCCATTCGCTTCGCTCAGGGTCCGGTCGGGATGACGCGGTATACGCGCGGTCGAGATGACGGGCTATACATGGATGACGGACTGTTCCGGGCGGCAAGGAGAGCGGTTCGTGCTTGCGCATGAATGCCCATGTCGCGAACCCGAGAGGCGGGGGAATTGAGACATGGCATCTGGATGCTGAGTGGGAGGATGAAAAAAGCAGATTCCCTTCGGGAATGACAAACAAGGAGTTTTGAGAATGACAAACAAAGAGTTTTGAGAATGACAAACAAAGAGTTTTTCGGGAATGACAAACAAAGAGTTTTCGGAATGACAAACAAGGAGAGTAGGTTGTGGCTCAGTGGCCGGAGTGGTAGGGGTGGCCGGCGAGGATGGTGAGGACGCGGTAGGTCTGCTCGGCGAGGACGACGCGGGCGAGTTGGTGGGGAAGGGTGATGCGGCCGAGCGAGAGGAGGAGGCTGGCGCGGGTCTTCGCGAGGGCAGACCAGCCGTCGGCGGGGCCGATGGCGAGGATGAGGCGTTGGGTTCCCTGGTCGCGATGGGTGCCGAGAGTTGTGGCGAGTTCTTCTGAGGAGAGTTGCTTGCCTCGGCTGTCGAGGAGGATGACGTAGGGGGTGACTCGGCCGGGCTGGGTCGTCAGCCACTCGAGCAAGGCGGGTTCGGATTCGAAGAGCTGGGAGTCAGTGGGGATGTAGCGGGCGGCGCGGGTGACGTAGTCGGCGATGAGGGTTTCGAAGGCGTCGGCTTTGGTGCGGGAGCGGCGAGGGACGATGGCGGCGAGGGTGATCTTCATCGTGTGGACTGCCGGAAGGGTTACACGGACTTCAGAACGGGGCCGGGTGGAAGATCTACGTTCCCACATCTCAGAGTCGAGATGTGGGGCACCCGATCTTCGTTCCCGGTTCCTTCCGCGATCTTTTGTACCCGTTACTTCGATTTTTTCGTGGGCGTCTTCTTTGCTGTTTTCTTGACGACGGCTTTCTTTGCGACCTTTTTTGCCACAGTCTTCTTTGCGGCAGTCTTGACCGGCGGCTTCGCGGCGGGCTTCTTTTCGCGGGAGGCGGTGATGAGGGCCTTGAGTTCGGCGTTGAGCTCCGCGACGGTGATGGTGGTGGCGGATTTGCGGAGGCGTTCGAGGCCGTAGAAGGCGCGCTTCTCGGCTGAGAAGACGTGGACGATGAAGTCGACGTAGTCCATGAGGATCCATTCGCCCTGGCGGCGACCTTCGACGGAGTTGGGGTAGGTGCTGAAGTCACGCTTGAGGCGGATCTCGATCTCGTCGGTGATGGCGACGTTCTGGCGGTCGTTGGTGCCGTTGCAGATGAGGAAGTAGTCGGTGAGGCCGGACTCGGCGGGGTCGAGCGCCAGGATGCGGATGTCTTCGGCCTTTTTGTCTTCGCAGGCGGCGGCGGCGGCGAGGACGAGTTGATAGCTTTCGATTGATGCCATGAAACAAGTGTATCGGATTGGTAAGACAGCAGAGCATCCATCTGTATCGAGCGCAGCGGTAGGGACTAAGAGAAAGGCCGCACTCGGGTGAGTGCGGCCTTTCTCTCACAAGTGGAACGGTTGGTTAGAAGACGAAGCGGGCTTCAAGTTCCGTGTTGCGGTTGCCGCTCTTGTACGCCAGCGTGTTGGAGTAGGAGCTTACATCGTTAGCACCGTTAAGGTTGAGATACGTATTGGCATGGTTGTACAGGTTGATGAAGGTTGCGCTCAGTTCGAGACCATAACGGTCATGGAACTTGACGCTCTTCGACAACTTGGCATCCTCTGTCCAGGTTCCCGGACCGTAGTACCGGTTACGGCTATCCATGCCGGCAACGAAGCCGCCGGTGGCGGAGTTGGTGCCGACAATCGGAGTATCAGAGGTTCCCGAGATGGGGTTGATTTGCTCGTTGTAGTTAGTTGGCAGACCGGTGTCATCGCTAATGGTGTAATCCGGGAGATTCTGGAAGGAGTAAGTGTTCGGGCCGTACACGCTGCTGATGTCCTGAAGGTTTTTTAGCTTAGCTGGTGCCTTACCGTTCAAGAAACTGGCGCGGAGGCAGACGGTTGCGACATAACCGCAGTCATAAATGGTGTAGGGGTTGCCGGTATTGGCGGTGAAGGTCGTACCCAGCACCCAGCCGCCAAGAGTCGATTTGATCAGTTCGCTGCTGTGAGCGAAGAAGGGGAAGTTGTAGGTAATACCTGCGGTGACACGGTGACGCTGATCGAAGTCAGAGTTGCCATGGTCGAGGGCGTGGTTGAAGGGATCGAGGTAACCGAGAACCAGTCCGCCGCCGGCAACGTTGGCACCGTCGGAGAAGGTGGAGCTGGTGTTGTCGAGCGAGTGCGAGAGGGTGTAGTTGACGGTTGCGCTCAACCCGGTGTGGTGCAGGTTGTTGGTGCGCAGGCCGAAGTTCACACTCTCGTAGTAGCTGTCACCGTCCGCGCCGCGGGCATTGATATTGCCGTATTGCAGATTGAGGCGAGTGAAGCCGCTGGCGTCGCCGAGGTAGTTGGCACCTGAGTAGGCGCGGTTGAAGTTCGCGATGGAGTAGTTATGGACACCGCGTGACCCGATGTAGGTGATTGAAACCAGAGTGGAGGGATCAATCTCCTGCTGAATGCTCATCGTCCAGTTCTGCGCATAAGCGGGCTTGATCTTGGGGTCGACGGAACGGAGGGTCGTGTTGGGCAGGGTTACCGCATTGCCTTGAGATCCAAATGCCCCGAGATTGTTCGTGCTGATGGGATCGGTTTCGAGCAGCGCGACAACCGCGTAGTTCGGCGGGTTCTGAATGACGTTAAAGGTTACGTTGCCGAAGTTACGCTCGTAGGCGAGTCCATAGCCGGCGCGGATGCTGGTCTTTCCGTTGCCGAATGGGTCGTAAGCGAGTCCGATACGAGGTCCAACCTGCTTAAGGTTGAGGTTCCACAGGCGATGGTCGGGTGAGGTCTCGCGGGTCAGCACCTTACCATTGCGGATGTTTTCGTACTGATCTCCACCGGTTCCGGGGAAGAAGTTGGCATCGTTCGACTGCGACTGGGAGTGCTGAGGACCATAGACCTCCCAACGCAGGCCGAGATTCACGCTAAGGCGAGAGGTTGCCTTATATGTGTCTCCGGCGTAGAGCGCGAAATCCTGGTAGCGGTTGCTGCGGGAGAAGTTAGGTTGGGTGGCGGGCCGGCTGATCTGGCACGCAGGAGTTACGGTGTAAGCGCCCGTATCGGCGCTGCGAACGCAGGGATAGGCACCGTTGGGATTGATCGCTACCTGGGTGTAGCCGACGTTTCCGTTGACGAAGTTGATCAGGGCACCGGTGTTCCCGGTTTGCTTGAGGGCATCGACGGCATTTTCATACGCGCCGAAGACACGATTGTCCTTGAGGTTGACGAACTCGCCTCCGAACTTGAAGTTGTGAGCGCCTTTGGTCCAGGTGAGATCCTCGCCGACCTGAATGATGTTCTGGGGACCGCCGAAGGGGATGGAGTTGCCGGGCGTGGTGGCAGAGTAGCCGGGGAAGTAAAGGGTGCCGGAACCGATGGTTACAGAACTGCCGGAGTTGGAGTAGAGGGTCGGGCTGACGGGAACGGTGCCGAGCGGTTGGAGGTTATTGAAGCGAGTTGCAAGGAGCTTGGTGTTTGAGGCCAGCGCCGCGGAGAAGGAGTGAGTGATGGAGGCCATTGCCCCGTGGTTCTTCTGTGTTGAGCCGGTATTGTATCCAGCGTAAGGGCTGGTGTTGTTGGTACCTGGAAATAAGTCTTGATCGAGCTGGAGATAGCGGAAGAACACAGAGGTCTTATCGCTAACTGTCCAATCAATGCGGTCGAAGTTGTTCCAGGTGTTCTGGGGATAACCGCCGCCAGAGTCGCCGGGGTTCTGGTAGACGACGGTGCCGAAGAGCGGAGTGGTAAGGATGGCTGGCTGGGTGAGCGCGATAGTGGCTAGATCCTTAGCGTAGATGCCTTCGGCGATTAGATCGTTGCCAGTGTAAGTCTTACCGTTCACCGGGTGGGCGAGGTTTGCGCCGTAGGTGGAGAAGAAGTTCTGAGTGTTCGCGTTGGAAAGACCTAACAGGCCGGGAAGCGCAACCTCGGATACCACGGTGGCGTTGCTGCGGATGCGGGTCCACTCGGTGGCGGAGGAGAAGAAGAGCTTGTCCTTCTTGATGGGGCCGCCGATGAAGTAGCCGAACTGGTTACGGGTGTAGCGGGACTTGGGGTCTGGCAGGTCACCAGCGGCAAAGAGAGCGTTGTTGTTGAAGCCGTCGGAGGCGAATGTCGAGATGCGGTTGTACTCGTAGACATCGCCATGGAAGGCGTTCGTGCCGGACTTGGAGGAGATGTTCAAGGCGCCGCCAGAGGCACGACCGTATTCTGGTCCTTGATTTGCGACAACGACTGAGAACTCCTGTGTCGCATCCAAGGGGATCGACTGAGCGATGCTCACAGCGTAGAGGTCGGTGTTTTCAGCACCATCGAGGAGGATGTCGACTGAAGCGGAACGGGCGCCGCCGATCTCGAAGCCTGCGCCCCGGTCACCGCCGGTGATCTGGCCGGAGAGGTTACCAGATAGGGAGACGAGCTTGTACGGATCGCGGTCTGGGAGCGGCAGATTAGCAATCTGCTCGGTGTCGATGACAGTCGAGACCTCCGAATTTGCAAGCTGGACAGAGGTTGTGTCACTTGCAGCGACCTCAAGCTCGACCGCAGTGCCGGCGACGGCCAGCTTGGGGCTGACGGTGGCGGAGCTACCGACGGAGACGTTGATCTTCTGCTTGGTGGTGCCGAAGCCGGGGGCGGTGACGGAGACCGTGTAGTCGGATGGATTGAGCTGGGTGATGGAGTATTCACCCTTAGAGCCGGTAACGCTAGTGCGAACGGCGCCGGTGGAGACATTGGTCACGGTAACCGTGGCATTTGGCACACTCGCGCCGGAGGCGTCGGTGACCGTACCGCTGATGCTACCGAGATCGGCCTGTGCTTGAAGTGATTGGGGGGCGAAGGTGGTGGCTATTACGCCTCCGGCCAAGGTCACGCTGAGCAGAAGAGCGCCAAGCGATTTTTTGCTGATGAATCTAGCGAACATAAATGTTACCTCTCGGATGAATAGGAAGGATAGAAATGCAAGAGTGAACCGGCTGATAGAAGGTGAAGAAGTGGTATTGGGTTTTTCGTATCGACGGTAATGGGTTCACTTGGCGTAATAATCGTTGATGGCCATATGACATACGGTCTCAACGGTTCTCAACAATTGTTCGGTATCGCTCATATAAGCAATTCGTGAACCAAAGTTTTCAGAAGGGTAAAACCTTGCAAAAACCAACCAATAAGGCGAAATACATATGTGCGGTTATGGCAGCAATATGACAGAATGCCAAATTTATATGAAAATCCATAGAACGGCGTCTAAGAACGCCTCCATCGTTTCGGAAGATTCTCCTGTTATTCATTTTTCCAGGCTGACTCTTCTTCAGCTCCGCCTCTATTTGGGAGCGCAAAGAAAAAAGATGCTTGTGTTGTTACAAATTGCTTGGACGTGCAGACTACATTGGGCAGTTCGGCGTAATCGGCCTGACATTTGTGAATTTGAGACATCGCTAAATTTCTCGATGAGATCGTAGGAAGTGCAGCTTTTATCTAGTTTCATCTAGCCGAACAAAGGTTCAGAGGAAACTTTTCACGAGCTCCCTTATGAGAAGTTCGGAATGCCCGCTCGCTATTCAGGAGATCAAAAGAGCGTAGACATCCTCTTTTTTAGGCGCTTCCTTGGCTGATCGATTGCTTCTCAGTCGCGTATTCAGTCTCCGGAGGCCCTAATGAATCGACTTCCCCTTTGGCGTAACCTCGCCATAGCCGCTGTGATCTCAACCGCATTTGCTTATGCAGGCGCTGCTACCGTCAACGGACGAATCAAAGGAACGGTAAGCGACTCAGCTGGCGCGGTCATTCCGAAGGCCACGATTGTCGCAACGAACCAGCTATCGGGAGTGAAGTTCACGGTGAACTCACAGACGGATGGCGGTTACATCTTTCAACAACTGCCGATTGGAACCTACACCATAACTGTGTCGGCTCCAGGGTTCAAGGGCTTCTCGGCGACCGGAATCGTACTCAATATCGACCAGGAATATGTTGAGCCGGTGACTCTGACTCTCGGTGAAGCGAGTGAGAAGTTGACGGTTGTCGCCGATTCCGTGCAGGTAAACACGACCGACATGCAGCTGAACAATTATGTGGGCAAGGAACAGTTCAATGAACTGCCGCTGATTGGTCGCGACTTCACCCAACTCGAATTAATCCTTCCAGGTGTGCAGGCCTCCAACGATCGGTTCGGCACCTTTTCTGTGAATGGCTCGCAGACGCAGCAGTCTAGCTTCCTTATCAACGGCGCGGACTCGAACGACCTGCCGCTGAATAGTCTCAGCTTCGTTCCAAATCAAGATGCGTTGGAGCAGTTCAATCTCGTTACGGGGCCATTGAACGCGGAGTACGACCGCAACTCGGGCGGTATCGTCAGCACAGCCGTGAAGCAGGGAACGAACAAGTTTCATGGCGATGCGTTCGAGTTCTATCGCGATACGTTTCTGAACACGGCGAGCTACTTTCAGACGCAGGTGGATCCAGTGACGGGAGCAATCTCGAAGATCAAGTCGCAGTACCACGAGAACATCTTCGGCGGCACGCTCGGCGGCCCAATCCTGAAGAATAAGTTGTTTATCTTCGGAGCGTACCAAGGGCAGCGCGCTTCAACACCGCAGGGCGGATACGGCAAGGTTAACGTTCCTTCCGCGGCGCAGCTTGGCGGGGATTTCTCCGCGAGCTCGTTCAGCACGAATGTAATTCCGGCTTCGATCACCATTCCGGGGTGCGTGAGCGGTACGCAGAGCTTCGCGGACTGCTTCGGAGCGACGGGACTGAAGGGGCAGTTGCCAGCCTCGGCGATCAATCCTATCTCGGCAAAGCTGCTCAGCAGTTACGTGCCGACAGCAAACAGCGGCACGGCTGGCTATGTCTTCAATCCGGTGGAGCAGGTGAAGACGGACCAGATCCTGGGCCGCATCGACTACTCTTTCCGGCAGAAGAACCAGTTCACGTTCGTTGGTATCTACCAGACGAGTCCGACGACATCGGCCATTCCATTTACGGGAGCGACGCTGCCGGGATTCGGCGAAGTGGACCTCAGCCATAACCAGCAGTACACCTTCGACTACACGCGGCAGCTTGGATCGACCGCGGTGAACGACTTCGCGATCCACTACACACGGTTCGACTACGGCGCGGTGACTCCGGCAAAGACGGTCGACCCGGCGTCGCTCGGCTTCGACATTACCCCGCAGAACACGGCAGCGGAGAGCGTGCCGTACATCGGGATCAGCGGCTATTTCGCCCTTGGTTTCAGCACGAATGGGCCTCAGCCGCGCGTCGACTCTACTTACCAGATCGACGACAACTTCTCGAAGACGATCGGACATCACAACCTGAAGTTTGGTTACGATGGCCGGCGGTTCAATGTGTCGAACCCATTCAGCTCGTCGAACAATGGAAGCTTCAGCTTCCAAAGCACGGGCAACACGGCTTCCAGCGGAGACCCTTTACTGGACTTCGAGCTAGGCATACCTGCGAGCTATCAGCAGGGAACGGGAGCGAAGATCATCGCGAAGGCCTTCCTGAACTACTTCTACGCGCAGGACACGTGGAAGGCTACTGACGCCCTGACCATCTCTTATGGGCTGGGCTACCAGATCGATACACCGCTCGAGAACCTGCAGTATGGCGGCGAAGGTGTTGTCTGCTACATCCCGGGACAACAGTCAAAGGTCTTTACGACGGCGCCCCAGAATCTGAACTACCCGGGTGATCCGGGTTGCAACAACTCCAGCGGCGCAAAGACGTTCTACAAAGACTTTGGCCCACGCATTGGCTTCGCGTACGCGCCTGACCTGGGTGTCCTTTCCGGTGGCAACGGGAAGAAGTTGTCGATTCGCGGCGGCTTCGGTATCTATTACAACCGCACGGAGGAGGAGACGGCGCTGCAGAACCTCGGCCAGCCTCCTTTTGGTCTAACGAGCCACGGGGCGCAGGATTATGGCGCAACGAACCCGCAGTTCGCCAACCCGTTCTATGACCTGAACGTGGCCGGCGCGCAGCCGAACAACAAGAACAAGTTCCCCGTCTCGATTCCTGCTCCTGGGCAAGCGGTCGATTTCTCGGGCTACTTTCCGACGGAGTTGAGCACGGCAAGCGCAAATTTCCGTTCTCCTTACTCTGAGAACTTTCAGCTGACAATTGAGCGGGAGTTGCCTTCGCAGATGGTGGCGCGCTTGAGCTATGTTGGAGCGTTGGGACGCCATAACCAGATCACGCTGGAGGGTAATCCGATTACGCAGGCAGGGCACGACGCCTGCCTGGCTGACTTGAACTGCATTAATAATTCTGTGGTGCAGAGTGAGCTCTATCCAAGCCATACTGCCTACGGTTATGCCGATGCGGTGACCGGCTACAACGACTTCGAAGGGGTGGGCGTGATTGCAACGGAGGGCGCATCCAACTACCACTCCTTGCAAGCGAGCGTGGAGAAGGGCTTTACGCATGGTCTGAACTTCCAGTCGAGCTATACCTACTCCCATGCAATGGATAACGGATCGAGCTTCGAGAACAGCGGATTTGGCGCGAGCGGCTCCCGCGGCTATAACAGCTACGTGAAGAGCCTGAACTACGGCGACTCCGCGTATGACGCGCGGCACCGATTCGTCCTGGCACCAATCTATAAGGTGCCGTTCAAGAAGGGCGGCAAGGCGTTCTCGGTCTACAACCTGGCTGCTGCAGGATGGCAGGTCTCCGGAATCTCGACGTTTGCGACCGGCTTTCCGTATGACATTGCATACGGCGGCTTTGGATCATCGAACTCGCTGTATTGCTCTATCTACAACTCTTACTATGCTTGCCCGGACGTCCCGGAACAGACCGCTGCTCTGAAGCGTGTGAGTCCAAGGACGAACCTGACTGACGGAAATACGGGCTGGTTCGATACCGGGGTCGTTTACCGACGAGCCAATCGGGTCGTTCGGGAACATCCATCGGAATCCGTACCATGGACCGGGCATTCTCAACACGAACGTAGTCATCGGCAAGAGCATTGCGCTGTCGGCTGATGGCGTTCGCTACATCCAAATCAGGATGGAAAGCGATAACGTCTTCAACCACACGCAGTTCAGCAACCCGGATGGAAACTACACGGACAATGGTTATACGTTCGGTGAGATCTCGGGTTCGGCTCCGGCAAGACAGACACAGCTTGGAGCGAAGATTTACTTCTAAACTGCGGCTGTTGGCGATAGAGACGGGCACCCTTCGGGGTGCCTGTTGTCTTTGGGGCGAGAGGTTCAGCGGTAGAGGTGGTGGGTGGCGATATAGGCGGCGATGGGGGCGGGGTAGGAGGTCGGGCACAGGGGTCGCCTTGGCGGAGGCGTTCGCGGAGGGTGGTGGCGGAGATGTCTTCGGCGACGCCGGTGAGGATGTGGATGCGGGCGCGCTGGGCGGGAGTGAGGGCGAGCGGGGCGAGGTCCTGGTCGGCGAGGGGGTAGCCGGGGCGGGTGACGACGATCCATTCGGCGAGGTCGAGGAGGCGGTCGGGGGAGTGCCAGCGGCGGAGGCTGAGGAAGGAGTCCGCGCCGACGAGGTTGAAGAGGGTGTCGTGTGGGTGTTGCTCGGCGAGGGTGTGAGGGTGTCTATGGTGTAGTTGGGGGTGTTGTCGGGGTGGGGGGCGTCGATGTCGGTGGCGGCGAAGCGGGGGTCGGAATCAGGATAACCGGGCTTGCAGGCGACCGAGACGAGGGCGAGGCGGGTGGCGAAGGGAGTGGGGATCGCGTCCAGCTTGAGGGGTTGGAGGCCGGTGGGGGCGAAGAGGACGCGGTCTAGGGCGAAGTTGTCGGCGGCGGCGCGGGCGATGGTGATGTGGCCGCGGTGGGGTGGGTCGAAGGTGCCGCCGAAGAGGGCTATGCGCATTCAGTGGGCTCTTCGTCTATGGGAGAAAAATAGTTGTCGATATAAAGCTCGGCCCCAAAGTCGCCAAGCCGTTTGAGTAACTCCGGCGCGAACGTGGGACCGCCATCGAACGAAGATTGAAAATTGCCGCACCACCAGATGAGGCTTCCACTCTCTCCGTAGGCCAAGATCGCTCCTCGATGGGGCCAGAGTTGATCGAGCAGAAATGTCAGTCCATCGGACAGCGATTCCCAATCTTTCTGACTATCATCACCGTCATAGGCCCACATACCCTTGCGAACTCGAGCGATCGTACTTCCCTGTTTCGGAGCGCCCTCGATTGCCACCTGGCAGGGGTTCAGGCCAAGTTCGCGCGTTATCTGGGCCGGATCGATGGTGGGACTGTAGATTCTGAACTGTACTGTGTATCTGTGCCCACTCACGACAACTAGGGCCCTTCCTTTTGCGGAGTTGGGGGGGTGGGGGGGTAGCTGGGGCGGAGCTTGATGTCGGGGAGGGGTTCGACGTCGACGGGATGGGGCGGTGGAGGGCGACCATGTCGGCGAGGGCGAACTTCAGCTTGTCGATGCCTTCGCCGGTGACGGCGGAGATCAGGTAGAAGGGCAGCTTGCGGCGCTTGGCCATTGCCGTCAATTTCTTGAGTTTGTCGGGGTTGGCTACGTCGGCCTTGGCGGCGACGAGGATGGTGGGTTTGGCGGCGAGGGCGGGGTCGAAGGACTTCAGCTCTTCGGTGATGATCTTGAAGTCGTCTACAGGGTTGTCGCGGCCAGAGCCGTCGGAGACGTCGACAAGGTGGACGATGACCGAGGTGCGTTCGATGTGCTTGAGGAACTGGATGCCGAGGCCGTGGCCGAGGTGGGCGCCTTCAATGAGGCCGGGGAGGTCGGCGACGGTGAAGGATTTTTCGTGGGGCCAGTCTCCGACCGAGACGACGCCGAGGTTGGGCTCGAGGGTGGTGAAGGCGTAGTTGGCGATCTTAGGCTTGGCGGCGGAGATGCGCGAGATGAGCGTCGACTTGCCGACGTTGGGGTAGCCGACGAGGCCGGCGTCGGCGAGGAGGCGGAGCTCCAGGCGGTAGTTGCGGGCTTCGCCGGGGCGGCCGAGCTCGTGCTCGCGGGGGGCCTGGTGGGTGGAGGTGGCGAAGTGCTGATTGCCGCGACCGCCGCGACCGCCGCGGGCGATGACGATCGTGTCGTTGGGGCGGGTGAAGTCGTGGATGAGTTCGCCGGTCTCGTCGTCGTAGAGGAGGGTACCGACGGGGACCTTCAGCGTCGTGTGTTCGCCGGCGTATCCGGAGCAGTTGGAGCCGAGGCCGTGGCCGCCGCGCTCGGACTTGTGCTCGGGGTTGAAGCGGAAGTGGACGAGCGTGTTGTGGGAGAGCGAGGACTGGAGGAGGATGTCGCCGCCGTGGCCACCGTCGCCGCCGGAGGGGCCGCCCTTGGGGACGAACTTTTCGCGGCGGAAGGCCATGCAGCCGTTGCCGCCGTCGCCGGCCTTGATGCGGATTCGCGCTTCATCGATAAACATTGCAACTTCCAGTGTAAATGGTGGACGTTCGTGGATCCCACCCATCGCGAACGACAAAGGCGCGATGGGTGTGGGCCAGGGCTACGGCGGCGAGCTGAAGTTTTGTGATGGAAAGGTTCGAGCGATTGTGGTGATGTGGGCAGCGTCGGGGTCCTTCGATTGCGTTCGACGCAGAAGCGCGACGAACTCCGCTCAGGATGACTGGTTTTGGGTTGAAGGAGATATGGCAAAGAAGAAGGCTCTTTCTTATTTTGGGAAAAGTGAGTAGGCTTCCGCTACTCCCACATTTTTATGCGCTGGGTGGCGATGTCTCCCGCTCGATTCGAATAGCGAAGGCAGCCCCGGTGAGTTTCTCTCTTGTATCGCAGAGTTCTCCTGGAGAGGCCTATGTGGAGTTGCGGGGTTGCGCGGTGGTGCCGCGTTTTGATTTTCGTGTGGGCGCTGGCTGGAGCGGCGCTTGCGCAGAGCGCTGTCGATGGGGCGATCGGCGGGCGGGTTGTGGACCAGCGTGGGGACTCGGTGGCTGGGGCGCGGGTGTCGGTGAAGCGTGCGGCGACGGGAACGGTTCAGGCGGTGGTCTCGGGAGCGGATGGTGCGTTTCTGCTGGCGCGGGTGGTGCCGGGGGTCTATGAGGTGGTGATCGCGGCGCCGGGATTTCGCGTGGTTGCGGAACAGGTGACGGTGGAGTTGGGGGGCGGTGGCAAATGCGGATGCCCGGCCTGGCGGTGGAAGAGGGTGATGACGCTGCTTTCGGTGGAGGGCTGCGCCGGTGAGTATTCCGGGCGGGGCTCCGGAGCCGAAGGTGACGGCGCCGGTTGCTGCGGAAGTGCAGGGCAGTTCGGTGACAACCGCGGAAGATGTTGAACTGCTGGCCGGTGGATGGGCGAAGGTGGCAGAGCTTCGCGCTGCTGCTGCCGGGGGCGAACGCGGGATCAGTGGCAGAGAGCGAGGCGGCGGTGAGCTTTCGCGGACTTGCAGTGACGCAGAATTCGAGCGAGATCGATGGGGCTTCGGATGACCAGAGCTTTGGGTCGGTGGCGCGAGGGGACTGGCGGTGGCGCGGGGCGGGAGGGTGAGGAGCGGGGTGACTCGGGGGGAGAGATTGGGGCGGGTGGGGATGGGGCGCGGGCACAGTATGGGCGTCATGCGGGGGCGGCGTTATACGTTCGCGCAGGGAGAGCGGGTGCAGGAGTTCCGGATCAGGGCGGGAGGGTATTCGGCGCTTGATGGTCATGCGGCGGGCGGGGGTGGTGACGACGATTTCGAAGAGCGGGACGGCGGCGGTGCATGGGAGCGGGTTTTATCTAGCGAGGGACAGCGCGTGGGGGGGCGACGAATCCGTTCTCGCTGGCGACGCACTATGCGGACGGGGGTGGTGACGAGCAGTCTGTGAAGCCGGAGGATTTGCGGCAGCAGTTTGGGGCCTTCGGTGGGCGGGCCGGTGCGATTCTTCTCAAGGTTGAGGCCGACGAAGCTGTTTTACTTCGCGACTGTGGATGAGCAGCGGCGACGGAATCCGGCGGTGTCGTCGCCCGGATATGCGGAGTTTTATGCGCTGACTGCTACCCAGCGGGCGCTGTTGGGAAATCGGGGGGTGTCGCAGACGGCGACGAACAAGGCGTTGAACTATCTGGATAGTTTGACGGGGACGGTTATGCGGCGGGAGGACCAGGACATTGCGTTTGGGAAGGTGGATTGGGAGGCGACGGCGAAGAACCGAGTGAGCGTGCAGGGGAATAGGGTGAGGTGGGACTCGCCGGGTGGGGTGAGGTCGGAGCCGGTGGTGGAGCGGGGGTTGGCGAGTCTCGGCAATAGCTATGGGAAGGTGGATGCTGCGGTGGCGCGTTGGGTGAGTCTTTGGACGACGCGTTTGAGCAACGAGGTTCGGGCGGCGTATGGGCGAGATTTTGAGTACGAGACGGCGCAGGCTCCGCTGGCGCAGGAGCCGGGATTGGGCCGGGAGGACTGGCTCCGGAGGTGGCGATTGGGCCGAACGGGTTTGTATTTGGAACTCCAGCGTCGCTGGGAAGGAAAAGCGTATCCCGAAGAGCAGCGATTGCAGGTGGCGGAGATGGTGGAATGGGCGCATGGGCGGCACCTGTTGCAGGTTGGGTTCGACCTTCTCGCAGATCCACGACCGGATCGAAGCGCTGGCGAACCAGGAAGGAACGTTTCATTACGACAGCGGGGTGACGGTCGGAAAGGCGGGAGGGCTGGTGGACTGGATCACCGACTACACTTTCAGCGCGAACGCGTACCCGAATGGGGCTTGCCCTTCGATCAACGCGAAGGACCATCTGTTTTGCTTCAGGACGTTCACGCAGAGCTTTGGGCAATCAGCGGTGAGCTTTGGGACCGAGGAGTGGGCGGGGTTTGTGCAGGAGGAGTGGCGGGCGACCTCTACGCTGCACGTGAGCGCGGGGGGTGCGATATGAGTATGAGCGGGAGCCGGTAGCGCAGCATCCGAATGCGGGGCTGGATGCTCTGTTTGGGACGCGCGGTGCGACGAGCTTGTTTCCGGAGGACAGAAATAACTTTGGGCCGCGGCGGTGGGAGTGGCATGGCAGCCGCTTGGAGTAGGTAAAGGTACGGTGCGGGTTGGGTATGGCGCTTATTTTGGAAGACTGCCGGGGGCAACGATAAGGGCGGCGCTGATCGATACGGCGCTGCCGAGTTCGAGTACGCATGTGCGGATTACACCGGCGACGGAGACGCTGTGTCCGCAGGTGGCGAACCAGGGGTTTGGTTATGGGTGTGCCTTTTTGTCGCAGCCTGGTTCGGCGGTGAGGCGCGACGGACGACGGCGACGGTGTTTGACCGGAGGTTTCGGCTGCCGATGGTGCAGCAGGGGAGCTTCGGGATCGAGCATGGGATCGGATTTGGGGGTAACGGTAAGCGCGAGTTATGTGATGAACCTCGACCGCCA
>CAMQQG010000253.1:0-19112 GCA_947034895.1 Rhytidiadelphus loreus | reverse complement strand
TGGAGCTGGCGCTGTTCGGCACGTTCGAGAGGTTGCACGAGCGCCTGTTCGAAGCCCTGTTGCCGATCGTCGCGCTGGCGCTGGAAAACCTGCAGCGCGCCATCCGCACGCAGCTGCTGCTGGAACAGACCCAGACCCAGTCCGAGGAACTGCGGGCATCGGAAGAATCCCTGCGTGTGCAGCAGGAAGAACTGCGTGCCACCAACGATCAGCTGACCGCGCAGCGCGCCCAGCTGCAGGCGTCGGAAGAAGAACTGAAAGTCCAGGCCGAGGAACTGCAGGCCGCCAACGAGGAGCTGACGGAAAAAGGCGAGACGTTGTCGCAGCAGAAGAAGATTCTCGAACAGCTGCAACAGGACACCCAGACCAAGGCTGACGAGCTGAGCCGTTCTAGCCAGTACAAGACCGACTTCCTGGCCAACATGTCGCACGAGCTGCGGACGCCGCTCAACAGCCTGCTGATCCTGTCGCGCAGCCTGGCGGACAACGACACCGGCCATCTCGATGAAGAAGAGGTGGAGTCCGCCAACATCATCCACGAGTCCGGTTCCAACCTGCTGCGGCTGATCAACGACATCCTCGATCTGTCGAAAGTCGAAGCCGGCAAGCTGGAGCTGGTGGTGGAGCCGGTCGACACTGCCGAATTCGCGCAGCGACTCGGCCGCACCTTCCGCTCAGTGGCCAAGAACAAAGACCTTGAGTTGTCGATCGAGGTTGATCCGGCGGTGCCGTCAAGCCTGCAGACCGATGGTGTCCGGCTGGAACAGATCGCCAACAATCTGATCGGCAATGCCTTCAAGTTCACGCGGAAGGGCGGTGTGTCGGTGCGGCTGTCGCGGCCGGCGCCAGAGATCCAGCTGCCGCCTGGCTTGCAGCAGGATTCCACGCTGGCGCTAAGCATCCGCGATACCGGCATCGGCATTCCTGCAGACAAGCTCGGTCGCCTGTTCCAGGCCTTCGAGCAGGTCGACGCCGGCACCAGCCGGCAGTTCGGCGGCACCGGGCTGGGGCTGGCGATCTCGCGTCGACTGGCGCAGTTGCTGGGCGGCGACATCACATTGGCAAGCGTGGAAGGTGAAGGCAGCACGTTCACCGTGCTGCTCCCGCAGCAAGCACCGGCATCGGGTCTGTCGCAGCTGTCGGCCTTGCCAGCGATGATCAGCCGTCAGCGCCTGTCGGCGGCGTCTGCAGCGTCAGCTACAAGTCCCGCCCTGCCGGCCAGCACGCCAGCGATGGCGTCGGCCACGCCAGCATTCGTGCCGACCCCGCCGGCAGCGATTGCGGACGATCGCGAGACCATCGCCAGCGGCGACACAGTGATCCTGATCGTCGAAGACGATCCATCGTTCGCGCGAATCCTGGCTGATCTGGTGCGGCGCAAGCATTACAAGGTGCTGGCCGCGGCAGACGGCGAAAGTGGCCTGGCACTGGCACGTGAATACAAGCCCACGGGCGTGTTGCTGGACGTGATGCTGCCCGGCATGGACGGCTGGACCGTGATCGACCGGCTCAAGGCCGATGCCGCCACCCGCCACATTCCGGTTCACTTCATTTCCGCCACCGACGAGCAGGCGCGTGCGCTGGACGCCGGCGCTGTCGGCTTCCTGACCAAGCCGGTCAGCCGGCAGGATGTCGGCAATGCCTTCGATCGCCTGCTGCACTTCGCACCCGGTGCCACGCGCCGCGTGCTGCTGGTCGACGACGACGCCTCATCGCGTCACGCCGTGCGCACGCTGATCGCCGACGACGCGGTGGAGATCGTCGAAGCCGATTCGGCTGAAGCCGGGCTGGCGCATCTGGCGGACGGTGTCTTCGACTGCATCGTGCTGGACCTGGGCCTGCCCGGCATGTCCGGTTTCGAATTCCTGGAACGCGCCTCGCAGAGCGGCCATGTACCGCCGGTGGTGGTGCATTCCGGCAAAGACCTGTCGCGCGAAGACAGCCTCAAGCTGCGTCAATACACGGACAGCATCGTCATCAAGGGCGCGCGCTCGCCGGAACGGCTGCTGGATGAGGTCACGCTGTTCCTGCACAGCATCCGCCGCGATGCCGCGAGCGCGCAGCCGCCGCGGGCAATGGATGCGACCCTGGGCAACCGCACCGTACTGATCGTCGACGACGACATGCGCAACATCTTCGCGCTGTCCAAGGCGCTGCGCGCGCGTGGCCTCAAGGTATTGATGGCGCAGGATGGCCAGAAGGCGCTCAAGCAGCTGGCCGACAACGCCGCCGTTGACATCGTGCTGATGGACATCATGATGCCGGGCATGGACGGCTACGAAACCACGCGCGAGATCCGCAAGAATCCGCAGCTGCGCCACCTGCCGGTGCTGGCGCTGACCGCCAAGGCGATGCAGGGCGATCGCGAGAAGTGCCTGGAGGCCGGCGCCAACGATTACCTGTCCAAGCCGATCGACATCGACAAGCTGCTGTCGATGATGCGGGTTTGGGTGAGGTGATCGCAGGCGATCACTTCAGCCAGACGAAACCAAAGTAACCCTCCAATGCCCCGCCCTGACGCCGAAGACATCGAAGTCGACTTCTTCATCCAGGCGCTGCAGCAGCGCCATGGTTACGACTTCAGCCAGTACGCGCAGGCTTCGTTCAAGCGCCGCGCGCTCAATCTTGCCGCCAGCACCGGCCATGCAAACATCAGCGAGATGACGGCACGGCTGCTGCGCGACGATACGTTCCTGCCGCAGGTGGTGGCCGGTCTGTCGGTGCCGGTGTCTGACATGTTCCGCAATCCGCAGGTGTTCCGTGCGCTGCGCGAGCAGGTATTTCCGGTGCTGGCGTCGTATCCGCAGTTCAACATCTGGCAGGCCGGCTGCGCCTTTGGTGAAGAGGTGTATTCGCTGGCGATCCTGCTGGAGGAAGCCGGTCTGTACGACCGCGCCCAGATCTATGCGACCGATTTCAGCGATGCCGCACTGGCCCGCGCCCACGAAGGCATTTTTCCGCTGCGTGAAGCGCGGACCTATTCGGAAAGCTATCTGGCCGCCGGGGGTCAGCGCAGCCTGTCGGATTACTATCACGCGCAGTACGAGTTCATAAAACTCGACAGCGCACTGGCGCGCAACATCACTTTCGCCAACCACAACCTGGTGGCGGATGGCGTGTTCTGCGAAGCGCATCTGATCCTCTGCCGCAATGTGCTGATCTATTTCACCTCGCCGTTACAAAACCAGGTGCTGGGCCTGTTCCACAACAGCCTGGTGCGCGGCGGTTTCCTGTGTCTCGGCACCAAGGAAGCCATTGAGTTCGCACCGGCGGCGCGTGAGTTCGTCGCGGTCAACCCGGCAGCGCGCATCTTCCGGCTGCCAACCCGCTCGGCATGAATGGTCCGCGTGCCACTGCGATCGAGGCGATCGTGGTCGGCTGCTCCGCCGGCGGGCTCAGAGCCTTGCAGCGCCTGCTGGCCGGCTTGAGTCCAGCATTGCCGGTGCCGGTCATGCTGGTGTGCCACACCGGTTCCGAGGATGTTGCGGTGCTGTGCGAGCTATTGCGGCTGCATACGCCGCTGAAAGTGATGGAAGCGCAGGAGCGCTGCTTGCCGCAGGCCGGGGTCGTCCATGTGGCATCGTCCGGCTATCATTTGCTGCTTGAACGTGACCGTCATTTTGCCATCAGCGTCGATCCGAAAGAATGCTTCGTGCGGCCGTCGATCGACGTGTTGTTCGAAACCGCTGCCCATGCCTATGGCGCAGGACTTGCTGCCGTGATCCTGACGGGGGCCAACGAGGACGGCGCTGCCGGACTGCGGACGGTCCGTCATCACGGCGGATGTGCCTTGGTGCAGGACCCGATGGAAGCGGAAGCTGCGGAAATGCCAAAGGCCGCACTGTCACTGGCTGGTGCCGACTACGTGCTGTCGTTGAGCGCGATTGCAACCCAATTGAACGAGCTGTGCGGCTGCCCATGAGCGACGAAATCCCAATAACAAGCGGCCCCCGACCGAAGATCCTGGTGGTCGACGACACCCCCGCCAACCTGGTGGTGATGCGGCGGCTGCTGGCGCGGGTGGACGCTGAGCTGATCGAAGCAAGCTCCGGCAATGCCGCGCTCGCCGCCTGCATCGATCACGAATTCGCGCTGATCCTGCTGGACGTTAACATGCCGGAAATGGATGGCTACGAGGTGGCGAAGCTGCTGTCGGAAGATGCCTCGAACAGTCAGGTTCCGATCATTTTTGTCACCGCGGCTTACGGCGATGACATCGCCCGGCTCAAGGGTTATTCGTTCGGTGCCGTGGATTACATCGCCAAGCCGGTCAACGACGTGATCCTGCTGTCCAAGGTTCGGGTGTTCCTGGAGCTGTATCGCAGCAGGGCCGAATTGCTGGTCGCCTTCGAGCAGTTGTATGAACGCAACCGCCAGCTGCAGACCGAAATGGCCGAGCGCCAGCGGGCCGAGGCCGAAGCACGGCACCAGGCGACACATGATGCCTTGACCGGTTTGCCGAACCGGCTGCTGTTCGTCGATCGCATCGAGACCGCGCTGGATCGGGGTTGTCGTCAGCAGCAGCCGTTCGCGCTGGCCTATCTCGACATCGACGGCTTCAAGCCGGTCAACGATCGCTACGGTCATCAGATCGGCGACGAACTGCTGAAATCGATTGCCACGCGTCTGCGCCAGCACATCCGCGCCACCGATACCGTGGCCCGTCTCGGCGGTGATGAATTCGCCCTGATCCTCGAACACGGCATCGACATGGCGTCGACCGCGTTACAGCTGTGCCGCAACATCAGCAACGCATTGCAGGAGCCTTACGCGCTTTCCTCAGGCGGCCGCACGATCGACGTTGAAGTCGGCGCCAGCTTCGGCATCGCGCTGTATCCCGATCACGGAACCGATGTCGACGCACTGATCCGGGCTGCGGATGCCGCGATGTATTCCGGCAAGAAGGATGGCAAGAACCGCTGCGTGATGGCACCGCTACCCGATCTTGCCTGGTTGCCGGCGGCCTGACGGCCGATCACGCAGAGGCTGGGCGCTGCAGCCGATACAGCGCGATCTCGCAGAACAGATTGGGCAATGCGCGGATCGCCATGCCTTCACGATGGCGGCGGTCCAGTGCTGCTCGGGCCAACACCTGCCAGCCAGAGTCGCGGCAGAGCGACTCGAAATCATGCAGCGTGCAGAGATGGATGTTGTCGGTGTCGAACCATTCCGCCGGTAAAGACGGTGTGCGTGGCATGCGGCCGGCCATCAACGCCGCGCGCACGCGCCAGTGGCCGAAATTGGGAAAGGTCACGATCGCTTCGCGGCCCACGCGCAGCATTTCCGCCAGCACCAGATCCGGCCGCACTAGGGCCTGCAGCGCCTGCGTCATCACGACGTAGTCGAACGAGCCGGTAGCGAAGTCGGCGAGGCCGTCGTCAAGATCGGCCTGGATCACGTTGACGCCTGCGCTGATGGCTGCGGCGACGTTGTCGGGATCGATCTCAAGGCCGTAACCGCGGACGTTGCGAGTGGCGGCAAGGTGCGCCAGCAAGGCGCCGTCGCCGCAGCCGAGGTCGAGGATGCGGGAGCCGGGGGTGATCCAGTTGCAGATCAGGGAGAGGTCGGGGCGTAACGGAGTGTTCATGTAGAGCGGCGTGTCGTTGAGCCTTGTTCTTTGCCCCGTGCTGTTGACGTAAAACCCCCTTGGCTGCACCGAGCATCGCAGGCTTCGCCGATCAGGCCGCGCAGCGGGCGAGGCATGGATGCCGAAGCCTTCTTCGTCAGGCCATGGATGGCCTGTCGAAGAAGCCCGGCGAAGCCGAGAAGCGCAGGGGCTCGACTCGCCATCTTTTCGGCGAGTCGATGCAGCCGTGGGGTGCGTTTCTTTTGGTTACTTTTCTTGGCGCATACCAAGAAAAGTAACCCGCGCGAAAGCGCGGAATGGTTCGGTGAAATTTGCCCTCCCAGACCACATGGTTGGGAATAACTGAACCGTTTTTCTCCGGTTAGGAGCAGCGCACTATTTCGCGCTACGGCGCGAGTCACTTTCTTTGCTTGTGCAAAGAAAGTAACCAAAGAAAGCACACCCCCACGCCCGCATCGATTCAACGATGAAGCCGTTGAATCGATCCCCTGCGCTTCTCGGCTCCGGCGGGCTTTTCGACGCGCCATCCCTGGCGCGGCGAAAAGGCTTCGGCTCCTGCCTCGCCCCGCTGCGCGGGCCAACTCGCCGGAGCCTGCGATGCTCGGTGCGGGCAAGGGGGATTCATAGTCAACTGCACGGGGCAAAGCCGAAGTGCGCACTCTGAAACCCTTGTCATTCCCGCAAACGCGGGAATCCAGTCGCACCACGCTGCGCGCAAAGCCCGTCATGCGCCGCACTCCACCGCCACCCGCTCCAGATACCGCCGCAACACCGTGTGATACTGCGGAATCGGCATCAGAAAATCGTCATGGCCCAGATTGGATTCGACGTTGGCGAACGCCACATCGCGCCCCGCGTCCACCAGCGCCTTGACGATCTCGCGCGAGCGCGCCGGTGCGAAACGCCAGTCGGCAACGAACGCCACCACCAGGAATTTCGCCTGCGTATTACGGAACGCAGCGGCCAGGCTGTCACCGTGTTCGCGCGCGGGATCGAAATAGTCCAGCGCCTTGGTCATCAGCAGATAGGTGTTGGCGTCGAAGCGGTCGACGAAGCTGTTGCCCTGATGCCGCAGGTAGCTCTCCACTTCGAATTCGACATCGAAGTTGTAGTTGAACTGCCCGTCCGTATCGCGCAGCAATCGGCCAAAACGCGCACGCATCGCCTCATCGCTGAGATAGGTGATGTGGCCAAGCATCCGCGCCAATTTCAGCCCGCGCGCGGGGCGCACGCCGGCTTCCGTGTAGCGGCCACCGTGGAATTCGGGATCGGACAGGATCGCTTGGCGCGCGATCTCGTTGAACGCGATGTTCTGGGCGGATACGCGCGGCGCACTGGCGATGACCAGTGCATGCGCGATGCGTTCTGGCAGATCGATCGCCCATTGCATCACCTGCATGCCGCCGAGACTGCCGCCGACAACTGCGGCCCAGCGCTGGATCCCGAGTGCATCGGCCAGCAGCGCTTGGCTGCGGACCCAGTCGCGGACGGTCACGATGGGGAAATCCGGACCCCAGGCCGTACCAGTTTCCGGATCGATTTCGAGCGGGCCGGTGGAGCCATGACAGCCGCCGATGTTGTTGAGGCAGACCACGAAAAAGTGACGCGTGTCGATCGGCTTGCCGGGGCCGATTGCGGAATCCCACCAGCCCGGTTTGCGATCGTCCTCGGCGTGATAGCCGGCCGCGTGGTGATCGCCGGACAGGGCGTGGCAAATCAGCACGGCGTTGCTGGCGGCGGCATTGAGTTCGCCGTACGTCTCGATCATCAGCGAATGCCGCGGCAGCGTGCGGCCGCAGTCGAGCGTCAGTGGCGTGTCGATCTCGATGCGGCGCGGCGCGAGCAGACCGACCGAGTCGGCGGCAAAGCGCGGCTCGGTTCCAGCGGGCAGGGTTGCGGCAGCGGACACAGGCAGCGGATCAGTAATACAGGCCGAGCCGCGCCTGCAGGTACTTGTTCAAGGCCATCGCCACGATCATCACCGGGATCGGCGACAGATCCAGCCCGGAAATCGGCTGGATCACGCGGCGCACCGGTCGCAGCACCGGCTCGGTCAGGCTCCACAGCACATTGGCCGCAGGATTGGCGGTGCCGGGCCCGAACCACGACAGCAGCGACACTACCAGCAGCGCCAGCGTGTACATCCACAGCGCCACGCTGAGCGTCTTCAACACGGCGAGGAACAGCGCTTGCAGCAGGTCCAACCCTTCCGGCGCGTAGAGCCAGTTGATCGCATAGATGTAGAGCAGTGCAGAAACCGTCAACAAGATCGCGGTGCTTAGTTCCAGCCGGCGCCACCGCGGCACGACCCGAGCCAGCGGGTCGACGATCGGCCGGGTTACTTTCCACACCAGCTGCGAGATCGGGTTGTAGAAATCCGCGCGCACCAGCTGCAGCAGCACGCGCAGCAGGAACACCCAGATCACCAGTTCCAGAACGCTCTTGACCAGCGGAAACAGGAAGTTCGACATGCTTGGTTCTCAGGAAAGTGCTGCGGCTTGAGCCAGTTCATCGCCGCGAAGCCGGGCGCGATCATCGGCCGCTTTCAGCGCATCGCGAAAGATAGCGCGCAGCCCGGCCGCATCGAGGCTGGCCAGTGCGGCTTCGGTGGTGCCGCCCTTGCTGGTGACCTGCGCGCGCAAGATGGCGACATCCGTCTCACCCGCAGCCATCGCAGCCGCGCCGGTGAAGGTCTTCAAGGCGAGCTTTGCCGCGGTCGTTGTATCCAGCCCGAGCGCAGTGCCGGCTTCACGCAACAGCTCGGTGACGAAGAAGTAATACGCCGGACCGCTGCCGGAGAGTGCGGTGACCGCATCGATCTTCGATTCCTCATCGACCCAGCAGGTCTCGCCGACAGCCGCCAGTAGCGCTTCGGCGCGCGCGCGCGCAGGTTCCGGTGTGCCTGCCGGCGCGAACAGACCGGCAATACCCTGGCGCATCAGCGACGGTGTATTCGGCATCGTCCGGATGATCGCTCCGTCGAATCCACCGGCAGCCAGCTGCCTTTGCAGGGTTTCGATGCGTAGGCCGGCCGCAACCGAAACGATGGTGGCGTTGCCGTCGATGCGGACACCATGAAGGGCTTCCGCCACCTGCTGCGGCTTGACCGCGAGCACCACGATATCGGCGCCATCGACGGAGCCCTGCACCGAGGTGCCGCAGTCGATGCCGAAGCGCTTGCGGACGGCTGCGGCGCTGTCGTCTGAGCGCGTTGCCGCGCGCAGCCGCGAGGCCGGATGGCCGGACGCGCGCAGGCCACCGATCAGGCTGGCGGCCATGTTGCCGGCGCCGACAAAGGCGATGAGATCGTGCATCGAATACGAGTCTGGCGAAGGGTGGCAGGCGGATGAGGCTGGATGCGGTAAATTGCGCGCCCATGATAAGTGACCCCACCCCAGACGACACGGCGCCTGCGCGGGCCGATGCCCGCCGCCGGCTGCTGGCGCAATACCGTGCGCGGATCGACGCCGCGCAGGTCTACGACGTGGCCATCGTCAGCGCGCTCGATCCGGCGACGAAGCTGTCCGCACGGCTGGGCAATCGCGTGCTGCTCAAGCGCGAGGATCAGCAGAGCGTGCACTCGTTCAAGCTACGCGGCGCGTACAACAAGATCGTCGGTCTGTCAGCGGCCGAACGTGCCAAGGGCGTGATCTGCGCTTCTGCGGGCAATCACGCGCAGGGCGTGGCGCTGGCGGCGAAGAAGCTCGGCATTCCGGCCTGGATTGTGATGCCGCGCACAACGCCGATGGTCAAGGTCGATGCGGTGCGCGCGCTCGGTGGCAAGGCGGTGCTGCATGGCGATGCCTACGACGATGCGGCGGCGCACGCGCTGGAACTGGCCGAGCAGAAGAACCTGACGCCGATTCCGCCGTACGACGATGCCGACGTGATTGCCGGGCAGGGCACCGTCGCCAAGGAAATCCTCGAACAGATCGGCAGCGAGGGTGCGCTGGATGCGGTGTTCGTCTGTACCGGCGGCGGTGGTTTGCTGGCCGGTGTGTCGGCCTACATCAAGGCGGTGCGGCCGGGTGTCAAGGTCATCAGCGTCGAGCCGGAGGATTCCGATTGCATGGCGCAGGCGCTGGAAGCCGGCCGTCGCGTCAAACTGGCGCAGGTCGGCTTGTTTGCCGACGGCGTGGCGGTACGGCAGGCGGGTGCGGAGCCGTTCCGGATCTGCCGCGAGACGGTCGATGCCTGGCTGCGGGTCAGCGTCGACGAAATCTCCGCGGCGATCCGTGATGTCTTCAACGACGTGCGCGCACTGCCGGAGCCGGCCGGTGCGCTGGCCGTGGCCGGCGTCAAGAAATGGGTGGCGCAGACCGGCATCAAGGGCGGCACCTTTGTCGCCATCATCTCCGGCGCCAATCTCAATTTCGACCGGCTTCGGCATATCGCCGAGCGTGCGGAACTCGGCGATGGCCGCGAGACCTTGCTCGCCGTGACGATTCCTGAAAAGCCCGGCAGCTTCCGGCGCTTCCTCAAGCAGCTAGGCCGTCGGCCGATCACCGAGTTCAATTATCGCTACGCGGGGCCGCAGTCCGCGCATGTCTTCGCCGGTGTGCATTTCGAGTCGACTGAAGAACGCGACACGACGATCACGGCGCTGCGTGACGAAGGCAACGCCGTGGTCGACATGAGCGGCAACGAGATGGCCAAGGTCCATGTGCGCTACATGGTCGGTGGCCGTGCGCCGACGCTGGCCGATGCGTCAATCCGAGAAAGGCTGTTCCGTTTCGAGTTCCCGGAGCGCCCCGGCGCCTGTCTGGATTTCCTGTCGGCGATCGGCACCCGCTGGAACATCTCGCTGTTCCACTACCGCAATCACGGTGCCGCGTACGGCCGCGTGTTGTGTGCGCTGCAAGTGCCGAAGCGTGAGACCGCCGAATGCAAGCGTGCACTGGCCGCGCTCGATTATCCGTTCTGGGATGAGACTGAAAATCCAGCCTATGCGCTGTTTCTTGGCGGCTAGCGACTCTTTCGATTCAGATCACAAAAAATCAAGTCGGTCATTCCCGCCTGCGCGGGAATGACAGATTGATAGAGCGCCTAGTTTTCGCTATTCAAGCTTGAGAATGCGCCGCCAGTGTTCAGCGCGCACCGGCTGCACTGACAGGCGACTGCCGCGCGCCAGCAGCAACATGCCTTGCAGCTCGGCCTCGTGCTCGCGTAGCTCGGCCAGCGGGATCAGCCGCTTGAGCTTGCGTTCGAGCTTGACGTCGACCAGATACCAGCGCGGCTCTTCAGGCTTGCTGCCGGCATCGTAGTGATGATGCTTGGCGTCGAACTGCGTCGGGTCCGGATAGCCCTTCGAGACGATTTTCGCAAGACCTGCAATGCCCGGCTCGGGGCAGCTGGAGTGATAGAAGAACACGCCATCGCCGATCTCCATTTGATCGCGCATCAGGTTGCGCGCCTGATAGTTGCGCACGCCGTCCCAGGCTTCGGTCTGCTTCGGGCGCTTGGCCAGATCGTCGATCGAGAAGGTGTCCGGCTCGGATTTCATCAACCAGTATTTCATCGGTGTCTCGATTGCACTCTTGGCTAAAAAAGCAGGATGCCGCGCTCGGTGACCATGGCGTCGAGCGGCACGTCCCAGGGTTCTTCAGGCAATGCGTCGACCTGCTGGATCGCGAAAGCGTAGCCAATCAGCCGGGGTCTGCGTGTGATGCGGCTGCGGTCCAGTACACGATCGTAATAGCCGCCACCGTTGCCGAGCCGACGACCCGCAGAATCGAAACCCAGTAGCGGCAACACGATCGCATCGAAGGCGCCGACGCTGCGCCTGCCCCTGATCGACACCGGCTGCGGCAGACCCAAGGCGCTGCGACGCAGGCGCGTTCGGTGGTTGAACGGTACGAACGCCATTCGATAGTCGCGCAGGATCATCGGCACGTAGACCAGGACACCTGCGTGAAGCAGGGCATTGATCAGCGGGACGGTGGACAGCTCGGATCGCGCAGACAGGTACACCGCTACGCGACGCACGGGACCGATCGTTCTCAGGAGATGGGTCGCCGCGTTTTCAGCGGAGCGTCTGCGCAGTGCGGCGGGAATGGCCACGCGTCTTGCGCGCAACACTGACCGGAGCGCCGTCTTGCGGGCTCCGATCTCGGGAATGAAGGTGTCTCCCGCAGATGCCGTCATGCGTCTTCGACCTTGAGACATGCGTCTCAAGTGGGTGCCGCGCCAGATATTCGGGCTTTCCGCTGCAAGGCGGACCTGCACACCCTATCCAGGTAAAGCTCCCGGTTTATAGCAATTAGGCTCAAGGGGTTCCCGACACAATGTCGAACACCGCAGGAGACACCGACAAGACCTTAGCACAGCCCGAAGCGTTCACTGCAAGCCGTTCGGCAGCCGTCATTTGCCAGCTGTCATTCGATCGAGTCGAGCGTGGTGTCGATGTCCGCACCCAGCGTCTTCAAACGGGCGATCGCTTCGACATCTTCCTTGGTCACGCCGGCCTCGCCTTTCAGCGTGAGCAGCTCGCGCGCCAGGTTCAAGGCCGTCATCACCGCGATGCGCTCTGCGCCCAGTGCCTTGCCACGACGCCGAATACCGGTCATGCGCTCGTTGAGATAGTCAGCCGAGGCCACCAGCGCTTCGTGTTCGTCCGGCGGGCAGGTGACGTTGTACTCGCGCGCCATGATGCGCACGGTGACGTTGATCGCTTCAGTCTTTTTCTGCGCAGGCTTGGCCGGCGCGGCGGGCTTGGGCGGCGTGGTCATCGCGATCAGGGAGCCGAGTCGTTTTCAAGCGAGCGGATGCGTTCCACCACACCTTCGATGCGTCGCTTCAACTCCGCATTCAGCGCCAGCAACCGATCACGTTCAGCCAGCGCGCGCTTCTTTTCCAGCCGAGCTTGGCGATAAGCCGCGATCAACCGTTGGGTGCGTTCTTCAAGTAGCGCGATTTCGCTTTGGAGCATGGCGCGGCGCGATGACCATCGGAGAGTTCCGCAGATCGGAACGCAAAAAAGTATAGCGCAGCCGCCCCGGCAAACGGCTACCGGGACGACTGCGCTATTCGATCACGCGCTGCAGTTATTGCTGCGGCGAGTTGGCCGGATCAAGCACCACGAAGAACACGGCCTTGCCGCGCTGGATCTGCAGCAGCAGCTGGGCATCCTTGTTGGACGCCAGCTTCTCGAACTGCGACACCGATTCCAACGGCTGGCGATTGACGCCGACGATCACATCGCCCTGCCGCAGCCCGAAGTTTGCCGCCGGGGAGTTCGGCTCCACCGTCAGCACCTGCACGCCCTTGCCGGTCGTCGACTGCGACTTGTTGGTCAGCGCGCCGAAGGTCGCACCCTGCAGCGCGGGATGCAGCGTTTCGGTATCCGCCTTCTCCTTGTCGTCGGACTTGCCGACCGCCAACGTGACTTCGCGCGGTTTGCCATCGCGCAGCAGCTTCAGCGTGACCTTGTCGCCCACCTGCAGCAGCTGGACGATATTGCGCAGCTGCTTGATGTCATTGAGGTCATGGCCGTTTGCCTGCACCACGATGTCCTGCACCTTGACGCCGGCCTTGTCGGCGGGCGAATCCGGCACCACTTCCGACACCAGCACGCCGTGACCATCGGGAATGCCGAAGGCCTTGGCGAGTGACGGCGTCAGCGGCTGGCCGGCAATGCCGATGCGGCCACGCGAGACCTTGCCGGTGGCGATCAGCTGCGTCATCACGCTCTTGACGATGTTCGACGGAATCGCGAAGCCGATGCCGATGTTGCCGCCCGAGCGCGACAGGATCTGGCTATTGATGCCGACCAGCTCGCCTTTGAGTGTTATAAGGCCGCCACCCGAGTTGCCCGGATTGATCGAGGCATCGGTCTGGATGAAATCTTCGACGCCATCGCCCAGGCCATTGCGGCTGAGGCCGCTGATGATGCCGGAGGTCACGGTCTGGCGCAGCCCGAACGGGGAGCCAATGGCAACGACGAAGTCACCAACCTCGGCCTTGTCCGAATCGGCGAGCGGCAGCTGCTTGAGGTTCGGCGCCTTGATCTGCAGCACGGCGAGATCGGTGTCCGGGTCCTTGCCGATCAGTTTGGCGGTGAACTCGCGGTCATCGGACAGACGCACCTTGATGCTGTCCGCCTGATCGACCACGTGGTTGTTGGTGATGATATAGCCCTTCTCGGCATCAACAATCACGCCGGAGCCGATCGCCTGGGCTTCCTGGGTCTGCGGCTGCTGCTGTTGCTGGCCCTGGCCACCCGGTCCATTCGGCCCGTTGAAGAAGCGGCGGAAGAACGGGTCGTTCATCAGCGGATTCTGGATTTCCACCTTGGCGGTGACCGCGATGTTGACGATCGACGGCAGCACCGTCTTCAGCATCGGCGCCAGCGAAGGCGTCTGGCCCGGCGGCGTGTTCTGCGCCAGCACGGCCGGCGGAATGTCCGCATGCACCGGCGATGGTGCGGTGGTGGAAAGCGTCAGCGTTGCCGCAGTTGCGACCAGTGCGGCGGCCGTCGCAACGGCTGCAGTCTTGAACAGGGATGCCATTCGGGTGAGGTCCTTGGATGTGGATGATCCCGGAAAGGGACGGGCTAGGACCGTGCCGTTCCAGGCAAGTTTCTGGATGGGGACGGGTAAATCGATATCAATGGAGGGATGCTCAATACGTTCTTGCCAGCCGGCTGATCACAGCGGTGAGCGCTGCGCGCAGCCAGCCGCCCACTAGCTGATCCCGCAACGAGCGGCGCGGCTTGTAGCGGACCTCGTAGACCTCGTGGGTCTTGGCCGCTTCCAACAGCAGATCATCGCTGGTCGACAAGGCATCAACCAGCTTCAGCTCCAGCGCCTGGCTGCCATACCAGTGTTCGCCGGTCGCGATCTTTTCCAGATCGAGCTGCGGGCGATTGTCGATCACGAAACGCTTGAACAGCGTGTGCGTCTCGTCCAGTTCCTCGCGGAACTTGCTGCGCGCGGCTTCGGTGTTCTCTCCGAACATCGACAAGGTGCGCTTGTACTCACCTGCGGTGTGCTGCTCGACGTCGATCTCGTGCTTTTCCAGCAGCCGGCGGAAATTCGGCAGCATCGCCACCACGCCGATCGAGCCGACTACGGCGAACGGCGCGGCGACGATACGATCCGCGACGCAGGCCATCATGTAGCCGCCGCTGGCGGCAACCTTGTCGACCGCCACCGTCAGCTTGTAGCCGCGATCGCGCAGTCGGCGCAGCTGCGAAGCCGCCAAGCCATAGCCGTGCACGATGCCGCCGGGGCTTTCCAGCCGCAGCAGGATTTCGTCACCGGTGCGGCCGATCTGCAATAGCGCGGTGATTTCCTCCCGCAGCGCATCCACACGGCTGGCTTCCAGATCGCCGTCGAAGTCCAGCACGAACAGGCGGGCGCTGGGTTCGTCGCCGCGTTTGTCGGCGGCCTCGCGATCCTTGTCTTCCTTCTTCAGGCGCTTGACCTCGGCCTTCCACTCGCGGTCGCCAAGCAGGTTCTGGTTCAGCAATTCGCCGAGATGGCGCAGGCGTTCGTTGACATGTCGCACATCGATGCGATCTTCGGCCGGCCGCCGGTTTTGCCGGATGGCGCCAGCGATCGCCACGATGACCGCGATCAGTGCCGCAACCAGCGTCAGGGTCTTGGCCAGGAACAGGCCGTAGGACAGAAAGAATTCGCTCACGCGCGCAGATGCTCCGGAAATGGACGCGGATTGTGCCGCAGCGTAGGGGTAATTGTCTGAGACGCAGCAGCGGCGGGCCTCTCCGCGATGTTGCAATGCAACTTTTTTTCTTTCTATTTGTCCTGACGTCTGTCTATACTTCGCGTCACTAGTGGCGATTAATCGCTCCAAAATCAACTGTTCTAGGGAGATTCAAAGATGAAGAAGCTCGTCCGGTCGTGGCTGGCTCTGCCACTGGTGGCCGCCGTACTGCCTGCGCATGCCGACAATGTGGCAATGCGTCCCTTCATCTCGGAGATGCTCAGCTACACGTTTGCTGACAATTCGCGCCAGTCTGACAACGGCATTGGTGGCGTGCTCGGCGGCAGCGTGCCGGTTAACAAATTCTTCAACTTCGAACTCAGCGGCGCCTATTCGCACTTCAACAAGGACGATACCGCGCCGTCCTATGGCTGGAAGGATTACAACGCCAACCTCGATGGCCTGTTCTTCTACTCGCGCAACCCGGTGTTCTCGCCGTACTTCGTCGCCGGTGGTGGCTGGGCGCGTAACGCCATCGACGATTACGGCCAGCGTGACTCATCGTTCTCGGCCAACGCCGGTCTGGGTGCGATTCATTACTTCAAGCTGTTCGGCGCTGACCTTGGCCTGCGCGGCGATGCGCGCTACCGCTGGACGTTTACCGACGACCAGAAGTTCAAGGGCCGCAACGTCGACACCCTCGGCGAGCCGATCCTGAGCCTGGGTCTGGTGATCCCGCTGGGTGGTGGCGACCAGGTTGCTGCCGCGGAGCCGACCCCTACGATCCTGCCGCCGAGCAAGCCGGGCAAGCCGGTTGCGGATACGTCGCCTAACCAGCACCTGGACGACGTGCACTTCGCCTTCGACCAATACGATCTGTCGGATACCGCCAAGGGCACGCTGGACAGCGACTATTCGACGATTTCGACGCTGTCGTCGAAGTTCCCGAGCCTCAAGGTCGACCTGTCGGGTCACACCGACTGGATCGGTACGGATGCCTATAACCAGGCGCTGTCCGAGAAGCGCGCCAATGTCGTCAAGGAATACCTGATCCGCAAGGGCGTGGATTCCGGTCGCATCCGCACGTATGCCTACGGCGAGAGCCAGCCGATTGCGCCGAACACGACCGAAGAAGGTCGCGCGCTGAACCGCCGCACTGAAGTCCGCACCAACGCCAGCGAGTAATCGCTGGACTCTGGTTCGACCTCTGGAATACCCTCAGGTCGCTAGAAAAGAACCCCCGTCGCTCTGGTGACGGGGGTTTTCTTTTGAGCGGTAGCGTTGGGCTGATCGAATCTTTCGGGATATTCAGGCACGGCGTTGAAAATCGGATAGATTTCGTTCTGGCGATGGGTATCTCCATCTAAAAAATATCAACATGTCTTGCAGGCGGGGCAGGTACATGCGGGATCAGTTTCGTAAGTGGTTGGGCCTGGCGTTTGCGGCGCTTCTGTTGACGCTTGCCGCGGGTGCGGCTGCGCAGAATCCAGCGCCGTTGATTGTTGATGGCGATGGCGACGGAGTCTCCGACGAGATCGACGACTGCCCCTACACGCCGCCCAATACGCCGGTCGATGCACGCGGTTGTCCGACACAGGGTGATGCCGACGGTGACGGCGTGCCGGACGCGATCGACGATTGCCCTTACACCCCCAAAGGTGCCAGGGTCGACATGCACGGCTGTGCGCTCGATGGCGATTTCGACGGCGTACCGGATGGCATCGACCAGTGCCCGAAGACGCCGCTGGGTGAACGTGTCGACGAGATCGGCTGCATGCCGGGCGAGAAGCCGGGTAGTTCGAGCGTTCGGCCCTTGTCGTCGAAGACGCCAACCTCAACTTCATCGCCGACCACGAAGCCGGCCAAATCGTCGAAGCTGACCTCGACAACTTCGCGCGCGCTGGATGCCGCGATTGAAGCCGCGCTTGCCGAGGCACCGCTGCCGCCGGTCCGATCGACGCCCGTGGCGCAGTCGTCCCCCGTAGTACCTGCACGCCCGGTGCTGGCGGTGGTGCCGATCGTCACGCCGGAAGCGCCGCGTCCGCCGGAACCGTCTGCAGTGGCGTCAGCACCATCGGTGCCGGTACAAATTGCGCAGGTGCCATCAAGCACAGCTTCGACAGCGCCGGCCAAGCTGGGCAGGTCGACACCCGAAACCTTCATTTTGATCCCGGCCGAGCGCAAACCGGCGTCGAATTCACCGCCGGTTTCAGTTCCGCCTGAGACTGCTTCGGTGCAAACCGTTGTCATTGCGCAGGCAACACCGGTCGTCCCGCCCGCTAGCGCTGCAAATACGCATAACGCGCCGCCGACCAAACGAAGCAAACCGGCCAAGCCCACTGCACCTGCTGCCGTATTGATTCCAATCGAGCCTACCGTGGCGCTGGCAACGCCGGCGGCACCGGTCGATACAGCGCAGCCTGCCGCGAAGCCAACGCCTGCACCGTCGTACATCCTGATCCCGGCCGCACCGGAATCCACGTCAACCGCCTCGTCGCTCGCAGTGTCGACCCCGGAAGTGCCGACACAGCAGGTCGCCATTGCACCGTCGGTTGCGCCGTCGCTGAACCCGCCGCCGCCGTCATCACCGGCCGCAACTGCACCAACGACAAAGCCCGTTGTCGCCACGCCGCCGACCTACATTCTGGTCCCAGCTGAACCCAAGCTAGCGTCTGTGCCGCCAGCAGTTGCTGCGAAGGCGCCTGAATCCGCTCCTGAACCAACGGCACCGACACAGGTTGCCATCGCGACGCCGGCCGATACCGCGCCGGCTTCGCCACCAGCGGCGTCGACCAAAACCGCCAAGCCAGCCAAGCTGCCTAAGCACGCGTCGGCATCGGCCGCGCCGGTTGCATCGCCGGAACCGAAGCCCGCGCCGACAGCTGCACCTGTAGTCGCGGCGCCTGCTGTCATCGCGATGAGCACGCCGGAGGTTGCGCCTGAGCCGCCCGTTGTTGCTCCGCCGCCGGCACCGACCATGAGCAAGGCGATGCCGTCGAAACCGGCTGCAGCTCCGCTGCCCAGTGCACCTGTTGTTGCAGCGCCTGAGCCTGCGGTACCGCCGCCACCGCCCGTTGCAGCGCCCCGTCCGGAAACGGTTCCAGAACTGGCTGCCGCTGCACCACCGGTGTCGAAGCCGGTGGCACAAGCCGCACCGCCTGCCGTGGTGTCGCTGCAGGTGGCGCCGACCTTGTCCAGCCCGAAGCCACCTCCGGTCGTGACGGTGCCGGCGCAAGCCAAGCCATCGGCTGCGATGGCACCACCGACGCTGGCATTGGCGCCGACGCTGGCCCCCAAATCTGCTGCACCTGTGCCGGAACCGCCTGCGCCGGGTCCGTCGCCGTTCGAGGTGCTGGGTGGAATCGAATTCCCGAAGGATTCGGACGAATTGGCTGAATCAGATTTCGGTCGTTTGCGCAGTATTGCCACGGTGGCGCAGATCAAGATCGAAGCCGCACCCGGAACCCAGCTGCTGGTGGCCGGGCGCGTGGCCAAGGGCGAGAAGGCCTGGCTGGCCCCACGCCGCTCGGCATTGATCCGGGCGTTCCTGATGTCGAGCGGGCTTGACCCGTCTGACGTGATCTTCAAGGCACCGACCAGACAGCCGCTGCCTTCGATCAAAGACAACGAATCAAAACTGATCCTGCTGCCGCCGAAATAGGTAGCTCCAAAACTTGAAACGGATCGCGGCCGGCTTACTGGCGACCGCTGAAGGCCGGTTCCAGTGCAGCAGCGCGCTGCTCACGCACGGCGATTTCGGAGGGTGACGAGAGGGGTAGCAGCCATCCCGAAAGTGAATCCGACAACAACGAGCCGAACATCGCGATGTGGGCAGGCGCGTCATTCAAGGCCGGGATGTAGC
>CAMQQG010000252.1:0-20693 GCA_947034895.1 Rhytidiadelphus loreus | reverse complement strand
CAGCCTGACGCCTGAGGAACAGGTGATGCTGGGAAAAACCAAATATTATCATGACGAAGGAAGCGGCTATGCGAAGGAGCAGTCGACCCGGCCACAAACAATTGGTTATGCGCTGGCCGACTCGCCGGTCGGGCAGGCGGCATGGATCTATGAGAAATTGCAGGAATGGACCGACAATGACGGTAGCGTCGAAAGCGTCCTGTCGATTGACGAGATCCTCGACAACATAACGCTTTACTGGCTGACCGGAACGGCCGTCTCTTCGGCACGCTTCTACTGGGAAAACCGCAGCCTATCCGGGCTGGCCCAGGTCAACCTGCCGACGGCCATCAGTCAGTTTCCCGGCGATATCTTCGGTTCCTCGCGGCGCTGGGTGGAACGCCGGTTTCCGCAGATCGTCCATTGGGGTGAACCGACGCGCGGCGGACATTTTGCCGCGTGGGAGCAGCCGGACATCTTTGTAAACGAGCTTCGTGAGTGCTTTCGAGGGCTGCGGTAAGCCAGCTGGACAACACGCAGAAAGTCGACGAACGCAGGGGAATACGCATGCGGGTACGGCAGCCGGAATTCGATTTTTCGCAGTCGACGGCGCATTGGGCGCCCGACCATGAGTTCGCCCAATTACAGAATGCGGGCTCGTTGGGGATTCCGCCGCTGGAACGGTTTCTCAACCGGGTGATGGCCAAGGCGCGCAAGGAGATCAAGGGCGCCGATGCCGCCTCCGCCGGCCTGCGCGCCGACATCACCACCTTCATCAGGCAAGAATCCTGCCATTATGCCACGCATGACCGGATGAATGCGATCCTGGTGCGGGACGGGTATGATCGCATTCCTGAATTCGAACGCATCATCGAGACGCATTATGCGCGACTGTTCGAAACGAAGTCGCTCGCGTTTCTGACGGCCTATTGCGAGGGTTTCGAGACGCTCGGCCCCGCGTCGGCCATGGCCTGGTGCGGTGATAGCCTCGACAGCTATCTGGAGGGCGCCGATCCCGAAGTGGTCATGGCGTGGCAATGGCATTTGCTGGAAGAATACGAGCATCGCCATGTCTGCTATGATGTGTTCGAACGCATCCATGGTGGTTATTTTCTGCGAATTTATGCCTTCTTCTATCAGTTGTATTGGTTCAAGAAATTGTCCGGTCAGGTCGGGGATTATCTGCTGGCGACCGACCGCGCGAACATGACCGACGGCGAACGTGCAGCGTCGCGGCGGCGCCAGAAAACCGTCGGCAAGATGCTGATGAGCACGATGGCCCGTAACCTGTTCAAGGTTGTGCTGCCGTGGTACCGGCCGCACATTCTGCCGATGCCGAAGATGTGGCGGCAGCTGGAAGGCGATATCGACAGCAACTGGATCAAGCGTCGCAAGGCAACGATGCCTGACAATGTTCCCGTGTCCCTGGCGCAGGCTTGAGGCTGTTCACCGATTGTCCTCTTCGGGAGCAACCGACGGCGTTTCGCTACCCAGGCGATGCAGCAGGCTTTTCAAGCCTTGCACCTCCGCCGGGTCGATGCGTTCGAGCAATGTCTCCTCGGCATCCTTGCCGATCGACAGCAGTTGCAGCATCAGCGCGCGCCCCTGGCTGGTCAACCGAAGACTGGCATGGCTGCCGGTTTCGTCATCGAAATCGATCAATTCGCGCTGCTTGAGGCTTAGCGCAGCGTCGCGGTCGAAAGCGCAATCGTAAAATTGACCCAAATGCCCGATTTCGCTCACCGATTGTGGCTTTGCGCCTAACGCAGATAGCGCGAAATAGTCATCCAGCCCGATGCCGAGGCGCCGCAATTCAGTCTTGATGGGTTCGAATAGCGCATATTGTATGCGGGGTAGCAGGAAACCCAGGAACGAGCCGGAAAAGCCGCCATCGCCACTTGCCGCCGGTTTGGCTCCTGGCGACAGCGCGGAGTATTTGCCGCTGTGAAAAATGAGCGGCGTCGTGTCAAAATGATCGAATTCGACTACTTCGCCGACGATGATGTCGTGATCGCCGCCTTCATAGCGATAGGCGGTACGACATTTGAAGCGAGCAGCGCAACCCTTCAGCAGCGGGACATGGCCGGGCCCGCGCTCGAGATCGAGCCCGCCGAACTTGTCGATGCCGCGCCTGGAGAAACGATCGGACAGCGCTTGCTGGTCGGTGGCCAGGATATGGACGGCAAAATGCTCGGCCGCCGCGAACGCCGGCAGGCTGAGCGAATTCTTGCCGATGCTCCACAAGATCATCGGCGGATCCAGCGACACGGAGTTGAAGCTGTTTGCCGTCAGCCCGACGTCTTCCCCATCGGCGCCGACGGTCGTCACGATTGTGACCCCGGTGGCGAACGAACCGAGCGCTGTCCGGAACTGCTGGAAATCCAGCGTCTGATTGCTCATGATAGCGCCTTTCGGATCATTCCCGGCTATATTCCACCATGCCGTCGCCAAAGGCGGCATCGCGCTTGTGCACCGCCTCCTTCAACCCCACGGCTTCGATGGACTGGCGAAATTGCATGCGCCCGGCCGACAAATGCCCCCGCGCATCGATCTCGCTCGCGAGGCGCTGCAGGGTTTTTGCCCCCATCAGTTCCAGCCCCAGATTGACGATCCGCTTGTTGCACGCCAGCAGGTCGGGCGCGGTCGCCGCGATCCGTCTGGCCAGCGCTTCGACATGCGCGTCCAGCTTGGTCGCCGCCACCGATTCAAGCGCCAGGCCCAACCGGGCGGCGTCCTTGCCGCGCAGCAGGTCGCCGGTCAACAGCATCCGCTTCGCCCATTGCGGACCCATGTGATATAGCCACATGTGCGACGGCGGCGAGCCTTGGGCGCGTACCGGCGGATAGCCGATCCGGGCATCGCTGGCGACGATCACCAGATCGGCGAGCAAGGCGATGTCGGTCCCGTTGGCCAGGCAATTGCCCTGGATTTTGGCGATCACCGGCTTGTGCATGTCGAACATCACCAGCCGCAATTCGTTCATCCGTTGCAGCTGCCAGATGTCGTCATCGATCGTGGCGGTCTGGGTGCGATACTCGGTAGCCACGCCTTGCGCCGCATCCTGTAGATCCTTGACCGGGCTCGATTGTCCGCCGGTCAGATCCCATCCGGCGCAGAAATCGCGGCCGGCACCGCCCAGCACGATGCAATGCACGCTGGTCAAGTCGTCCGCTTCCAACATCGCATCGCGCAGTTCCTGCAGCGCCTGCCAGTTCAGGGCATTGCGTTTTTCAGGCCTGTTGAGCGTGATCCAGGCGATCCGGTCGCGCACTTCGAAGCTGATCTGCTCCGTCGATTTCAGCCACTTACCCATGCTCGGTCCTTCTGCAGCGATTTAACGGATTGGCGACCATCTGGTCGGCGTCAGCAGACGATTTCGCTGATGCACCGGGGAGGGACAGCGCGACGCAAAATCGAGCCATTCGGCATCGAGCCAAAGCGCTTGCCGCCTGATCGCGCGGTCGTTGAGATTGTCGAAGCCCCACCAATGGACGACCTCATTGAGATCTGGGCCGACCTCGGTGCGAAAATAGCCGATCAGATTACCCAGAATGCGCGTCGCAATATGGACGCCTTCCTGTTCATAAATTGCCAGGAATGGTGCCATATCGGCAGGCGCAAAGGCATAATTGCGTTCTTCGACGATCATGATCAAACGCCCTTGAAAATGGGCTGGCGTTTTTCCTGGAAAGCCTTGATGGCTTCCTTCGAATCTTCGGTTTGAAAGCATCGCACCATGCTGACCGCCTCCTGCTCGAAATATCGCTCCATATCGACACCCTCGGCCGCGACGAGATTCTTCTTGATGTAGCGCAGCGCGATTGGCGGACCATCGGCCAGGCGTCTGGCGAAGGCCATGGTTTCTGCCAGCAGGTCCTCGTCCCCGACCACTTTGCTGACCAGTCCGATCCGCAGCGCTTCCTCCGCTCCCACCTTGTCGGACAGCATCAGGATCTCGCGGGCCTTGGTCGGGCCGACGAGCTGTTGCAGATAATAGGCGCAGCCCAGGTCGCCAGACGCGCCGATCCGGCTGAACGCGCTTACGAAAAAGGCCGTTTTCGACGCGATCCGAAAATCGCAGGCAACCGCCATCGACAAGCCGGCCCCGGCCGCCGGACCCCGGACCATGGCAATCGTCGGCTTGCCCATGGTATGCAGCAGTCGCGCCGTCTCACCGTTGCCCTTGATGCGCAGCAGGCGCTGTTCCGCGCCCGCCATGATGGGATCGCCCGCCCATTTGGCCGAAGCTTTTTCGCGTGGATCGAGCATGCCCAGCTTGCTCACGTCGGCGCCGGCGCAGAAGGCGTCGCCCATACCGGTCAGAATGACGACCCTGACCCCCGGATCATTGGCGGCATCGCGCAATTCGAGCATCAGCTCCGCGCCCATCGGCTGGCTCAGCGCATTGCGGACCGCCGGATTGTTGAGCCGCAAGGTAAGAATGCCGTCTTCAAGTTCCGACAGGACAGGGGTGGTCATGGTGTAAGCTCATTCATGGTTGATTCCAATTGCGCCGCCGCGGTGTGCGTCTGGCGCGGTCGCGCCGAATGGGTTGCGGCGACGAAAAACAGCCTTCATTTCACTGCTCTCCCGACCCATCGCACGATTGGCTTTATGACGGCTGCAAATATATTATCTGTCGAACGTTAGCTAGACAAATCTGGCTGGCAGGTACTATATATGATCACGGGCCTGCGGCATGTGCGGCCTTGTCGTTATGAAAAATGCCGGATCGAACATGGCCCAGGGCCCTGTCGATCGCGCGCATCATCTAGGAGATTGTGCATGGACGTTCTTGGTATTCCGCAGCCGGAGTTCATGCAGGAAGACGAAATCGTCATGTTCGGCGACATGGTCGGCAAATTCTACGATAAACATGCAACGCGGGAATTGTGCGAAAAATGGCGCGACCAGGGGCAGGTGGATCGCGAATTGTGGGAACAGGCTGCACGGGATGGCTTGTTATGCGTGTCCATGCCGGTTGAATACGGCGGCGGCGGCGGCGATTACCGTCACGAAACGATCCTGTCAATGGAAGCGATCCGGCGCGGGGTCGACGGCTTTGCGATCACGCTGCACAACAACATCGTTGCCCCTTACATTCTCAATTACGGTACCGAGGAACAGAAGCAGCGGTGGCTGCCGCGGATGGCCAGTGGCGAACTGATTGCGGCGATTGCGATGACCGAGCCGGGAACCGGTTCCGATCTGGCCGCGATCAAGTCCACGGCGCGGCGTGACGGCAATGGCTATGTCGTCAATGGCTCCAAGACATTCATTTCCAATGGCCAGCTCGCTGGGCTGATCTGCGTGGTGGTCTCGACCGACCCATCGGCAAGAGGACGGGGGTTGTCGCTGATATTTGTCGAAACCGATCAGGCCGAAGGCTTCCGGAGAGGGCGCAATCTCGACAAGGTGGGCTGTGAAGCGCAGGATACCTCCGAGCTGTTCTTCGACGATGTGCGCGTGCCGGCCGACAATCTGCTCGGCATGGTCGAGGGGCAGGGTTTTATCCAGTTGAGTTCGGAACTGGCCAAGGAACGCCTGACGATCGCGCTGCAAGGCGTCGCCGCGATGGAACGCGCGCTTGAGGAAACCATCCCCTACGTCAAGCAACGCAAGGTTTTCGGCAGTCACCTGATGGAATTCCAGAACACGCAGTTCAAACTGGCCGAATGCAAGACCACTGCCACGATTGCCAAGGTGTTCTGCGACTATTGCATGGGATTGCTGTTGCAGGACAAACTCGACGCCAACACCGCAGCCATGGCAAAATATTGGGTCACCGACGCGCAGGGCCAAGTGATCGACGAATGCGTCCAGCTATTCGGAGGATATGGTTATATGAACGAATATCCGATTGCGCGCATGTTTCGGGATGCCCGCATTTCGCGGATCTTTGGCGGCACGAACGAGATCATGAAGATGCTGATCGCGCGCACCTTGTAATCCTGCGGCTGGCCAAAAAAAATGCGCCGGGGGTTTCGGCGCATATTTTTATGACACAACCCTCTCGGTAAGACCCGGTACGATCAGTAGAACGTCCGGCCCTCGGCCGCCATGCTGCGCAGCAATTCCCCCGGCCGAAACCGTTCGCCGTGTCGGTCGGCAAGATCGTCGCAGGCATCGACGAAATTCTGCAAGCCGACCTGATCGATTAGCGAGATTGGGCCACCCGTCCAGCTGGGGAAACCAAAGCCCAAAATGGCGCCGACATCAGCCTCGCGCGGATCGGTGATAACGCCTTCCTCGATGCATTTCGCGGCTTCCAGCGACATGCGATAGAGGATGCGGTTCTTCAGCTCGCGCTTGATGCCCTCGTCGAAGGCATCGGTCAGCGTCGGCTCGGCAATTTCGGCCAGCCCCGGCCATAGCGCCTTGCTCTTGCCGTCCGCAGAATAGTCGAAAAAACCCTTGCCGTTGCGCCGCCCGTGACGGCCATGCTCCACGACCAGCTTGTGCATGATCGCGTCGGCCGCAGACGGGACATAAGCGTCGCCCAGATCGCGCCTGGTCTGCTCGAACACGTGATACGGCAGTTCCAGCCCGACTATGTCGGGCAGCGACAATGGCCCGACCGGCATCCCGGTCATCTGGCCGATGTTTTCGATGATCGCCGGCGCTATGCCTTCGGCGAGCATTTCGCAAGGTTCTTGCAGATATTTGGTGATGGTGCGCGACGTGTAAAAGCCGCGCGAATCCTTGACGCTGATCGGCGTCTTGCGGATCGCCGCGACATAGTCGAACGCCGCCGCCAGTGTCTCGTCCGACGTCTGTTCGCCGCGAATGATCTCGACCAGTTCCATCCGCTCGACGGGCGAGAAGAAGTGCAGGCCGACGAAACTGTCCGGGCGGACCGATGCTGCCGCCAGGCCGGTTATCGGTAATGTGGAGGTATTTGAAGCCATGATCGCACCCTGTGCCAACTGGGCCTCGGCGAGCCGAGTGACATCGGCCTTCATCGCGCGATCCTCGAACACCGCCTCGATGACGATATCGGCCCCGATAATCTGGGCATAATCGGTGGTCGGCAGAATCCGGGCGAGTATGGCGTCCGCCTTTTCTCGCGTCATCCGGCCACGTGCAATCGCCTTGTCCAGGTATCGCTGCGAATAGGCCTTGCCCCGGTCTGCCGCCTCCTGGGACACGTCGATGAGGACAGTCTCGATACCGACGGCGGCCTGGGCATAGGCGATACCGCCCCCCATCAGGCCCGCGCCGATTACGGCAGCCTTGCTGAACTGCCGGACCGGAATATTTGCCGGGCGGTTTGCACCGTTCTTGATCTCGCGCGGCGACAGGAACATCGCGCGGATCATCGCCAGCGCTTGGGGCGAGCGGACGGTTTTGATGAATTCGCGCATCTCGATCCGCATGCCCGCCTCGAACGGAACCTGGATGCCTTCGTACAACGCGGTCAGGATATGTTCCTGCGCGGGATAATTACCGAAATATTTCTGACGCGAAAGCGCTGCGGCGATCGCGATCGACTCGCTGTTCTCCTGGACATAAGGGCCGCCCCCCGGCACCTGAAAGCCCCGCTTGTCCCAAGGCTGCACCGGATCACCCACCTCGCGGAGCCATGTACGGGCCGCTGCGATGGCTTCGCCCGCGGGTACGACTGCGTCGACCAGGCCAATCTTCAGCGCTTCGGCGGCACTGATCGGCTTGCCTTCTAGCAGCATCGGCAGCGCCGCCTTGATCCCGACCAGACGGGGCAGCCGCTGGGTGCCCCCGCCACCAGGCAGCAGGCCCAGCCCGCCCTCAGGCAGCCCGATCCTGACCTGGGGGCTGTCGCCGGCGACGCGATAATGGCAACACATTGCCAGCTCGGCACCGCCGCCCAGAGCTTGCCCCTCAATCGCGCAGGCGACGGGTTTGCCGCAGGTTTCGATCCCGCGAAACAGCGAACTGTCCTTGATCATGCGGTCAAGGTCTCTGGCAAAGGTTTCTTCTTCCTGGCCCGGAACAGGTGGCCCCGCGAAGTTTTTGATATGCGTCAGTTCGCCGCCGGCACAGAAATTGCCCGGCTTTGCCGATGCCAGCACGACGCCTTTGATCGTTACATCGGTCTTAACGCGCTCCGCGATCTCGCCAAATTCCCTGAGCGTATCGCTACTAAAGGTGTTAACGCTGCGGCCGGCCATATCGAATTGCACGAGCGCGATGCCGTCCGCACCGATGTCGAGTTTCCAGTTTTCCATGTCTTCAATCCCAGTTTCTTGAACAGGTCAAACGCGCTGGATCAAGGCAGCGGTGCCCATGCCGCCACCGACGCACAACGCCACCACCGCGAATTCTCGATCGGTGCGTTCAAGTTCGTCGAGGACGGTGCCGACCAGCATTGCGCCGGTCGCACCTAGCGGGTGACCCATCGCGATCGCGCCGCCGTTCACGTTCATCTTGTCGTGTGGGATGTTGAGGCTGGTCATCACGCGCAGCACGACGGCGGCGAACGCTTCGTTCAGCTCGAATATGTCGATGTCCGCTACCGTCATGCCCTGCGCCTTCAGCAGTTTCTCGATCACCGGTGTCGGACCGGTCAGCATGATCGACGGGTCGGAGCCGATCGATGCGGCACCGCGCAGCAGGCCGCGCGGCTTGAGTCCAGCGCGGTGGCCGCTCTCCTCGGTGCCCATGAGCACCGCAGCGGCGCCATCCACGATCCCGGCCGAATTGCCGGCGTGATGATGGTGGGCCAGCTTCTCGACCTGGGGATAGCGTTGCCGCGCGATGGCATCGAACAACATCTCGCCCATCTGCGCGAAAGCCGGCGGCAGGGCAGACAATGTTTCTGCGGTGGTTTCGGCACGAATATGCTCGTCGCGATCGAGGCGCACCATGCCGAGCTGATCCTTGACTGGCACGATCGAGCGCGCGAACCGTCCTTCTGCCCAGGCGGCGCCCGCACGGCGCTGGCTTTCGGCGGCATAGCCATCGAGGTCCGCGCGCGAGCGGCCGTCGAGTGTCGCCAGCAGATCGGCCGCGACCCCTTGCGGTAGCGCATAGTTCTCGAACACGGATGCGGGGTCGGTGCTGATCGACCCACCCTCTGCGCCCATCGTCACCCGGCTCATGCTGGCCACGCCGCCGCCGATCACCATGTCCGCTTCGCCAGTGATCAGCTTGGCTGCCGCGACGTTGCACGCTTCCAGTCCCGACCCGCAAAACCGGTTCAGCTGCAGGCCGGCGACGCGCTGGTCGTATTTGGCCCGCAAGATGGCGGTGCGGGTGATGACGCCGCCCTGTTCGCCCACCGCATCAACGCAGCCGAACACCGCATCATCGACCAGCGCGGTGTCAAGATCATTGCGATCGCGGATCGCTTCCAGAACCTGCGCGGCAAGCGAAACCGAGGTGATCTCGTGGAGTGCGCCTTCCTTCCTGCCGCGTCCGCGCGGGGTCCGCACCGCATCATAGATAACCGCTTTTCTCATACGTCCTGCTCATCTCTTTCCGGGGTCTCAGCGGGACAGTCCAGTCCCCGATCGAAGCGATTTCATGCCAGTTCGGTCACGGACACAGCGCGCTGATTTGATAGCTGCGTCCTGCCATGCCCTACCATGTCAGCGATATTTTCAACCTATCGCTTGACTGAATAGAATTGCAAGCTCTTAATCGGTTAATAGGAATCAGACATTGGACGGGGCGCCGATGCGCCTGTGCACCGGACGAATAATCGGGCTTCAAGGGAGATATCGATGCTGGCCAGCGAAAAAATTCTGGTGACGGGCGCAACCGGTACGCTGGGTACGATGTTCGGCAAGTATCTTGCGCAAGCAAACGAAGTATGGGGTCTGGCGCGTTATGCCGATCCGATCGCATCGGCGTGTGCGCGCGCAGATGGGCTTGTTCCGATCGCGGTCGATCTGGAAAACCCCGATTTCAGTGCGCTTCCGACCGATTTCACATATCTGATTCATCTGGCCCACACCCGCAAGGGTGCTGATGCGTTCGCGCAAGCCGTGCAAATCAATGCCATTGGTCCGGGGCTGCTGCTGCACCATTGCCGTCAGGTGAAGGCCGCGCTGATCGTTTCATCAACGGCGGTTTATACCCCAGCGGTCGATGTGTGGCACCCGCTGGCCGAGCACGACCCGATCGGCGGAGCTTTCGCACCCTGGTCGCCCACCAGTCCGGTTTCCAAGGTCAGCCTGGAGGCGGTGGCGCAAACGGCGGCGGTGGCCTTGAACATTCCGACCATCATCATGCGCCTCAATACGACCTATGGCCCGGGCAGTGGCGGGAAAGGGGGAATGCCGGTCGGGGATCTCGACACGATTATTCAAGGCAAGCCCGTCCAGACCTTCGCTGATCCCTATCCGCACTCGCCGATCCATTTTGCGGACATGTGCGACCAGTTGGAGGCGCTGCTGGATGCGGCCAGCACGCCCGCGCCGATCATTAATTGGTGTGGCGACGAAATCGTCACCCAGCGGCAATGGTGCGAGATGGCAGGGCAGTTCAGCGGACGGCCAGTCGAACTGAAAGTCCAACCGATACCTGGGGCACCCTGCGGCAACGCCGGCGATCCGGCACGGCGGCGGGTCATAACGGGTCCGTGCCAACGTAGCTTCGCTGATGCATATAGGGAGATATATGAGAGCATCGCATTGAACGCTTTTTGAGCTGCGCAGGCCAGCCCACCGCCACGCGGCGTCTTCGATCTAGGAAACCCGCCTCACATTGGCTATCAGTCCGCCATCCACAAGGATGTCGGTCCCGGTGATGTAGGACGCCTGATCGGACAACAGAAAGGCGACGACCCCGGCGATTTCGAGCATCGAGCATTCGCGGCCGAGCGGTATGGCTTCGAACAGCGCAACTTTGCCGGGCGAGTGTTTATAGGACTCGGCGCCTTGAGGCGATGCGACCAGCCCTGGTGATAACGACACGATCCGCAGGCCGCGCTGTCCCCAGCTTGGCGCCAGGCGCCGGCACATGCGGTTCAGTCCGGCCTTCGAATAGACATAGGCATGATCGGCATCGGCATCCGGGCCCAGGAGCGCGCCCAGATTGTTTAGAAAATCGCCACGCAACGGGTCGTCGAGTAGGGGCAGAAGCGCGTCCGGCACCGTCTGCATGTAGGCGGCCGACGACGAGATGAAGACCGCCGCCCCGCCCGGTTCGAGTACGCTCAGGAAAGCATCGGCGACGCCGCTGGCACCGATCAGATTGACCGCCATGATCGCGAGGAAGTCCTGCGTGGCAGGAGACAGGCCGACCACATGCGCGAGCGTTCGCATGGCGGGACGAGTTGCCGCTGCCGCCACCAGATGGGCGATATCGGCTGGTCGGGTCACGTCGCAGGTAATGGGCTGCGCGTCATAGCCATCCCCCCGCAGGGCGGCGCATAATCGCGTCACATGATCGGTATCGCGATCGGCAACCAGCAAGCGATGCGACACTCCCAGGCGCCGTGCCACCGCCGAGCCCAGGCCGCCCGCTCCGACGACTACCGCTGTGGGCCAATCCGGCCGTTCGCTGCTACCGATGCCGCTCATCCTGCAAGCCCTGCTCGCTCAGGCAAATGTCACCATCACTTTGGCACTGGTAAGCTGCTTCGCCACGGCAAAGGCCTCGTCGAAATCGTCGAACGGAAAGGTGCTCGTGACATAAGCGTCAAGGATGGCAGGTGCGATCTCGGGCAATTCGGCCAGCGCATCACGCAGTTCCTGCTGGTAAACGCCGGCGGTCGTGATCTCCATTTCGCGCATGATCAGCGCACGGAAGTTGACCTCTACCGGGTTGATGTAAATCGCGCCGATTACCAGGCGCGACCTGAACTTGGCCATCGCGGTGATCTGGTCGATAATGCCTTTTCCCGCAGCAAGGTCATAGAAGACGTCCGTGCCCACAGTCGCCTGGCCCATGACGGGTGCGCCTGCGCCATGAAATGCGTTCAACCGCTCGACCAGATCTTCCTTGAGCGGGTTGACGGTGGCATGGGCCCCCATGCGTCGCGCATGAACGAGCCGTTCTTCGGCGACATCGATCGCAACGATGTGCTTGACCCCGCGGCGCGCCAGCCAGAGAATGGTAGCCAGCCCGATCGGGCCGGCGCCGAACACCGCTGCTTTGGTGTCCGCCGTAGGGTTGCCACGATTAACCGTGTGCAGGCCGACTGCGAGCGGTTCGGCAAGCGCGGCGCGTTCGAAGCTGATGCCTTCGGGTACGAGTAGGAGGTTTTCACCCAGCACGGCGTTGCGAATCAGGATGTGGCTGGCAAAGGCGCCTTCGGGCGCGCCCGTACCGATGATTGCGCCATCGGTCGTCATCGGATTGATGAAAACACGCATTCCGGGCACGAAGCCGCTGACCGCGCTGCCGATGCTGTCGACCACCCCGGTCGCCTCATGGCCGATCGGCATTGGGACCCCTTTGGGACGCAGCGATCCGCGCTGGACGAAATGGATGTCGCTGCCACAAATGCCACATGCGCGCACCTTCACCACCACATCTGTGGGGCCGGCGAGGGGCACGGGCACTTCATCGATCGAATAATGGCCCGGTGCATGAACGCGTACCGATTTCATTTTATTATCTCCCGCCAGGACCCGATGCATCTCTTGCGCGAACCGGTCCTCCCGATCCTGCGCGGTTAGCTGCAAATCTATATGGGCACAAATAGACGACAATCCAAAACAGGTCTAGCGACCGTTCGATTTTATATGCAGTGGCCAGACAATCCATCTATCCAGGGCGGGTCGATTGCGCCACGGCGAACGCAGCGAAAAGGGGGTTGCGGTGAAGCGATACAAGGTCATCCAGTTTGGCGCCGGTGCTACGGGCAAGTTCACCTTGCGCGCCATTCTTACGCATCCGCTGCTCGAATTGGTGGGACTGGGCGTGCACAGCGAGCGCAACGAGGGACGCGATGCCGGTGCCATCTGCCGCCTGGCCGATACGGGTGTAAACGCCACGCGCGACATCGCCGGTCTCCTCGCGCTCGATGCCGATTGCGTTTCGTTCATGCCGTGGGACCCTTATGCCGGCGACGTGTTGCTGGAAGACACCCACTCGGGCCGCCTGTTCGACCTGTTATGCGCGTTTCTTGCCAGCGGGAAAAACGTCATCGCCTCGGCGCCCAATTCGCTGGTCTATGCGCCCTATCTGGGCAAAGCGACGGTGGCACGGCTGGAGGCCGCGTGCAGTGCCGGCAATTCAAGTTTTCTCTACACCGGGGTGTCGCCCGGCTTCATGCCGGATCGTCTGGTCCTCGCGCTTACCCAGATTTCTGCGCGGATCGATCGCATCGCAGTTCGGGAGATCATGAATTACGGCAATTATGCCGATCGCGACACGATCTTCGGCCTGTTCGGATTTGGTCAGGATCCGGTGAAATTCGATTCAAGGGCGCTGCTGGGGAGCTTCTCGCGCGGCCTGGGCGGGTCGGTGGCGATGGTCGCCGATGGCATCAAAGCAAAGCTTGACGAAATCACAACCGAGATCGATTTCGCGGTCGCAACCGCCAGCTTCGATATTGTCACCGGGCGGATCGAGAAAGGGACGATCTCGGCGGAACGGATACGCGCCTGCGGCATGCGCAATGGCGAGGTACGCATCGTTGCCGAGCATATCACGCGCGTCCATGACGATGCCGCGCCCGACTGGCCCTATTTCGGCACGCAACGCGCGGAAGGCTATCAAATCGACATCCACGGTGCCCCGGCGATGAAGATGGAACTCGAACTGGGGGCTTTTGGACGCAATCCGATGGCCGACGCCGGCTGGGCCGTAGGCGGAAACTTGTCCAATTCGATCATCAGCGTCTGCGAAGCGCCGGCTGGCGTGCGCAGCTTCATGGATTTGCCGCTGGCGGTCGGTGCTTATCGGATGACCGACTGACGGTTCACAGGATCGACGAAATGCCCCCGCCTTCCACGCGCAAAGCCGCCCCGGTCGTGGCCGATGCCTGGGGCGAGGCGACATAGACGACCATGTTGGCGACTTCTTCCGAGGTCGCCAATCGCCCCAGCAACTGGGTGGGGCGATGCTCCGTGGCGATCTGCCGATGGATCTCGGCGACGGACATGCCTTGCGTGCGTGCCGATTCCGCAATCGTCAGTTCCAGATGCTCCGTCAAGGTGATCCCCACGATGATCGCGTTGGACGTGACGCCGGTGTTGCGTGCGACTTCTGCCAGCCCTCGCGAGACCGCAAGTTGCGCGGTCTTGGTGGTCGCATAATGGATACGTAGCGCCGGGGTGGTTACCGCTGACTCGCTGGAAATGAAGATCACCCGTCCCCAGTCGCGTTCCAGCATTCGCGGCATGTAATGGCGCGCAAGGCGGATGCCCGACAGGACATTGGTTTCGAAGAAACGGAGCCATTGCTCGTCGGGAATGTCGAAGAATTTGGCGTTTTCATAAATGCCCAGATTATTGATCAGGATATCGACACTCGCGATGGTCGCGATAACGTGATCTACGCCGGCCTTGGTTCCCAGATCTGCCGAAACCCCCTGGATCGATGCTTCTGGAAACAGCTGCTTCAGGTCTGCAACTACCGCGTCGGTCACCTCGGCGCGGCGACCATTGATGACAACATTCGCCCCCGCGCCCAGCAACCCCTTGGCAATCGCCAAGCCTATTCCACTCGTTGATGCGGTGACGATCGCGGTTTTGCCGGTCAAGCCGATTTTCATGTAATTCTGCCTTTTTCGTTTTGATCGGGTCAGCCCATATGCTCGTGCATATGGTCGACGATATCGCGGGCACCCATCAGCAGCGACCCGGCATCGATCACATATTCGCTGCCGGTGATCATCGCGGCATCGTCCGAGGCCAGGAAGGACACCAGCTTGGCGACCTGATCGGTTTCCATAATGGCGCGCAGCGGCAGCAGACTGGCTACCCAGTCCAGCGGCGCGGCTTCGGTCTGCGGGGTTCGCATCCAGCCGGGATGGATCGAGTTGATGCGGATTCCTTCCGGCCCGAGCATGTGGGCGGCAGTCTTGGTCAGGCCGGTGATCGCGAATTTGGAGCCGGTGTAGGCAAGTCCGCCGGATGAATGCACCCCCGCTGTCGACGAGATATTGACGATCGATCCGGCGCCGGCGCGGCGCATAGCGGGCACTGCCGCTTTCATGCCCAGGAACGTGCCCAGCGCATTTACTTCGAAGATCGCCTTGAAGAGATCTTCGGTCACGTCGTCAAACGGCACTTGTTCGATCAGCGCGGCATTGTTGACCAGGATGTCGAGCGAACCGAACGCCTCCTCGGCAGCGGCCACGGTCGCGGCCCATTCTCCCGACTTGGTCACGTCCAAATTGCGAAACACGGCACCCTCGCCGATGCGCTGCGCCACCGCAGCGCCCTGGTCGGTCAATATGTCGCAGAGCATCACCCGCGCACCTTCGCGGACCAGATCGGCCGTTATGCTTTCGCCCAAGCCGCGAGCAGCGCCGGTCACGATGGCGTTCTTTCCCTTCAGACGCATGATTTCGTACTTTCGTTGGTTTGCTGGTCAGGGTCGGTTACGGATCATCGCGCCGCAACGAAGTGCAGCGCCCGGTCGATCATCTGTGGCACCATGGTTTCCATATGCGCGTGTTCGGCGACGCGCGAGCGTCCGCGCAGATGCTGGAAATACCAGCCCTCCATGATCGCCGCGAGCTTGAACAGCGCGAGCGCGGTATAATAGTCGATCCGCGACACATCCAATCCGGTCGCCGCGGCATAGCGTTCCGCCACGGCTGCACGGGTGGGCATGCCGGTCCAGTCCATGTAGCTGCCGTGCGCGGGCGGTTCGCCCGGCTCCTGCCAGCCGGCCAGCATCCAGGCAAGGTCAAGCAAGGGGTCGCCGATCGTCGCGGTTTCCCAGTCGATCACCGCGACCAGCCGGGGCGGCACGGTATGGGCGAACATGACATTGATGAATTGATAATCGCCATGGATCACCGCGGCGCGTTGCGACCGAGGCGGGTTATCGGCAAGCGCGGCGCACAGCGCATCTACGCCATCCAGGTCGCGGCAATGGGCGCGGTTGAGTTGGGCCTTCCATCGGCCCACCTGCCGCTCGAGAAATCCGTCCGGCTTGCCGAAGTCCGCCAGCCCCAGCGCCAGATAATCGCTGTTGCCGATCTTCGCGAGCGCGTCGGTCAAGTCCCAGGCCAGTGCGCGCGCGCTTTCGGGCGTATCGAAACCCGCCGGCAGCGGTGCCCTGGGCGAAAAGCCATCGATCCATTCGGTCATGATGAACGGCACGCCCAATATCCCGCCGGTGACGTCGGCGCCCACCAGCCGGGCATGCGCGATATCGCTGCGGCCAAGCGCGGCCAGCAGCGTTGCCTCGCGCGCGAAGGTGTTGGCGGTGACGTCGTTGCGCGTCGATGTCGGGTGCCGCAGGGCAAACGACTGGTCGCCGCTCGCCACGCGAAAGGTGAGATTGCTCGCGCCGCCGGTGACCTTGGTTATCACCAGCGCATCCGGTCGCTCGCCAAGGCATGAACCGAGCCACGCGGCGAGATCATCCGGATCAAAAGCCAGATCCTCGATCGACAATTATCTCTCCCGTGTTATACGCGGACCTTGCGGATATTTCTGCCGGTCGTCAATTAGAAAACTTGACTTGCGGCCATCTCCGGCAGCACCATCGGCGCGCTTGCAATATCGCCTGGCCGCTGTCAAAGATTCGGGCGAACGTTAGTTTGATAATCGTCCGGTAGACTGGCTTGGCCAGGGCCGGAACGGACAGTATGTGGAGAAGGACATGGCGAAAAAGCGTGTGATCGTATGGGGATCGGGACCGATCGGAATGCCCGGATTGCGGGGCGTCATCGGTCACCCGGAATACGAGCTGGTCGGTCTGCAAGCCTGGCATGCGGAAAAGATCGGGCAGGACGCAGGCGACATCGCCGGCCATGAAAAGACCGGCATCTACGCCACCGACAATATCGCCGAACTGTTGGCGCTAAAGGCCGACTGCCTCATCTATCAGGGCAATTACGCCAATCGCGAAGCAGCGTGCCTGGCTGACGTCATTCCGTTTCTGGAAGCAGGGACCAATTGCGTCACCCCGGCCTTGATGGATCTGATCGCGCCGGAATTCGGCCGCAAGCAGTTCGTGGAGCCGATTGCCCGGGCGTGCGAGCAGGGCCAGTCGTCGATCTTCTGCGGCGGCACCGATCCGGGCTATATGTCCGTCGGCCACCTGATGTCGCTGCTATCGGGTGCCGGGAAAATCCAGTGCATCACTTTTGCGGAAATTTGTGACCTGAGCAGATATGGCGGCGCCGATTCCATTCGCGAATATGGGTTTAACGAGCCGCTTGATTTTCTACCGCCGATGTTCACGGATGATGTCGGCAGCGGCTGGCACGAAAGTACCTTGTGGGGCATCGCCGACTATCTGGGCGTCAAGCTGGACGATATCACCGCTACCTGGGAGACGGCCGGCCTCGACTACGATTCCCCCGCTGCATTCGGCACGATCAAGGCGGGAATGACTGCCGCGATCCGCTGGACCATGACGGCGATGTATCAGGGCGAGCCGCTGATCATCTACAAGAAGGTCGAGCGCCTCAACGCCGAGGCTGGCCCGGATTGGGAACAACCGCTGCACGGGTCGGAAAGCGGCTATCAGATCACGGTCAAGGGCGACCCCTCCCTTCATACGGAGATGTCGCTGGGCCTGTATGACGGCTGCTCGATCACCGCGCTGCATCCGATCAACGCGATCAATGCCATATGCGCGGCCAGGCCCGGCATTTACGGCCAGCTCGACCTTGGGCACTTCTACTCAAAAAACATCTTGCGTTGAAAGTTCGGCGGCGGGGCGTACTACCCTGCTGCTGTTCACACGTCGGGCGTTTGTTTTCGGTTGAGCGAAAGCGTCGGCCCCGACCATTGCGGTTTACGCTTTTCGCTCGCGGCGGCCCCGGCTTCCTTGGCATCCGGGAGGTTCGACGCCAGCGTCGTATACAGCTGCTCGATGCGATAGCCCTCGGTCAGCGGCAATTCTTCGGTCAGGTTGATCGATTCCTTCATCAACTGCACGCCATAAGGGCTGTATCCCGCGATCAGCGTCGCCAGTTCGAGCGCGCGCGGCATCAGGCCGTCGCGCGTGGTTACTTCCAGAATTCCGCCAACCCGTTCCAGCACTTGCGCGGTCACTCTCTGGCCGGTAAGCGCCATGTAACGCACCAGCTTGTTGGGCACCAGCCGCGCGGTGTGCCGCGTGCCACCCAAGGCGCCGACCAGTATTTCCGTCAGCGAAAAATGGGCGTTGTCCGACGCGATGACGATATCGCAGCTGGCTGCGAGCACCACGCCGGCGCCGACAGCACCGCCATTGATCGCACCGATCACCGGCAAGGCGCAGCGACGGATGGCATCGAAGCACGCGCGTGAAACTTCCGAGCGCGCAATCTGCATCTCGGTCGTGCGCAAGGCCAGTTCGCGGGTGTCGGCCCCGGCGCAGAAAACCTTTCCCTGCCCGGTCAGGATCGCGCAACGGGCATCCGGGAATTCATCCCGCATGTTGGCGAACAAGTCGCGGATATCGCGAAACATGTCGAGCTTGAGCGGGTTGGCGGGCGGATTATCGATCGTGACCACCAGGACTCCGTCATGGTCGGCTGCCATATCGGCGCGAATTAATGGCCCGCTCATGCTGCATTCTCTTGTATCGGCGTCATGCCGGGTCCCGCGCCGGATCGACTTGTTGTCCGCGCACCAGCCGTCCGGGCAATTGGCCGGTATGGACGCCGGCACGGTACGTAACGCGCCCCGAGACGATCGTTGCCATATAGCCATCCGCCGATTGCGACAGGCGCCTGCCGCCGGCGGGCAGATCGTAGGTTGGATGTGGCGCATGCAGATGCAGCGCGCCCAGATCGATGATGTTCAGGTCGGCCTTCATCCCCTCGCGGATGAGACCGCGATCCAGCAGTCCGACCGCCTCGGCCGGTTCGCGGGTCAGTTGGCGGATCGCCTCGGGCAGCGCGATCTTGCGATCCGCTGCGGCATCACGGCACCAGTAGGTCAGAAAATAGGTTGGATAGGCCGCGTCGCAAATCGAGGAATAATGCGCGCCGCCGTCACCCAATGCCATCACGGTGTACGGACTGCTCAGCATGTTGCGTCCCGCGCTTTCGAAGCGCTCACCTTCCAGATTGCCCAGCGGGCGGAACAGCAATTCCCGGCCGTCGTGGCGCAGCAGAATATCATAAATGACATCGAGCGGCGACCGCCCCGCCCGTTCGGCCATTCCACCAACGCTATCATCCAGCGTCGGATGATAATTCGGCGGGTCACCCAGCGCGAACAGCAGCTTGTGCTCTGACACGATATTCAGAAAATAGGGGTTCGGATTGACCGGGTGCTCGCTCAGCAGGATTGCCCGCAAGTCCGGGTCGCGCATCCTGGCAACCTTTTCCGCCAGCGGCAGATCGACCAGCGGCTGGAACGAGGGATGGAACACGAAAGGGTGAAACGACAAGTCCAGCCCCATCAGAATGGCTGGTGGGCGCGGGATCACTTGGCCGCGGATCTGCAGCCCATCGGCATTGGCCTTATCGAGGGCAGCAAGGGCATAGCGCCAGTGAGTCGGCTCGGTCGGTGACTGGGCCAGCGTGAAGGACACCGGTCGCCCGGACGTCGCCGCGATCCTGCGCAGCAGGTCGAATTGGTCTTCCGCCGACAAATTGCTGTTGCAGATCAGCTGGAACACGCCGCTGTCGGCGTCGCGCAACCCTTCGGCCAGCGCGAGCACTTCATCGTCATCGGTTCGCACTGAAGGCGCAAGTTGGCCATCGCGGAACCGGTGGACCAAATTGCGCGATGTAGAAACGCCTATTGCCCCGGCACAGATCGCTTCGGTCGTCAGGCGCTTCATTTCGGCCAGCTCGGCGTCGGTCGGCGGCGCCAGGTCGGCGCCGCGTTGACCCATGACATAAATGCGCAGCGGCGAATGCGGCAGCTGGGCGGCGAAATCGACGTCGCATTCGCGCTCGGCCAGCGCGTCCAGATATTCGGGGAAGGTCTCCCAATTGAACGGCACGCCTGCGGCCATTACGACCTCAGGAATGTCCTCGACGCCCTCCATCAGCTTGAGCGCAATTTCGCGCTGATGGGGTCTGATCGGCGCAAAACCGACCCCGCAATTGCCCATGATTACCGTGGTCACGCCATGGTTGGAAGAGGGGGAAAGCCGATTCTCCCAAGTCACCTGGCCATCATAATGCGTGTGAATATCGACGAAGCCGGGCGTAACAATGTGCCCATTCGCTGCTATTTCCTTGCGCCCGACGCCCGCGATGCTGCCGATTGCGACAATGCGGTCCCCGGACAGCGCGACATCGGCCCGGAATGGCTCGCAGCCACTGCCATCGACGATCAAGCCGTCGCGGATCACGAGATCATAGTGAGCCATTCTGCTTCTCTCCAAACCGGCAAGATCGAGTGTCGACCCGTTTTATTTATACTAACGCTTGCTCGAAAATATGCAACGCTGCTGGATGTGCCAAAGGCCCGGCAATCACGGTCGCTATCGTGCGTCAGATCAGGTTGCGGTCGCGAAGCATGTCTTCGGCCACCCTGAATCCCTCAAGTCCGGCCGGCAGCCCGCAATAGATGATGCTTTGTAGCAGCACCTCTTTGATTTCCTCGGCAGTCGCCCCGTTAGTGATCGCAGTGCCGACATGGATGCGCAATTCGTGCTGGCGGTTTAGCGCCACCATCGTCGCGATGCACAACAGGCTCCGGGTTTTT
>CAMQQG010000251.1:0-20629 GCA_947034895.1 Rhytidiadelphus loreus | reverse complement strand
ACGGCACGCTGGTCGAAGACGTTCCCTACAACGTCGACCCCGAGCTGCTGCGCTTCACGCCGCATGCCGTGACGGCGCTGCGGCAGTTGGCCGACGCGGGTTTCCTGCTCATCGTCGTCAGCAACCAGCCCGGGCTCGCGCTCGGCCGCTTCGACCTGGCGGCGCTGCAGCGGCTGGCCGAGGCGTTGACGGCGCGCCTCGCCGCCGAGGGCGTGGCGCTGGCCGGCTTCTATGCCTGCCCGCATCTGCGGTCGCACGGCCGCTCGCCGGGCTCCTGCCTTTGCCGCAAGCCGGCGCCGGGGCTGCTGCATGAGGCGGCGGCGCACCATGGGGTGGACCTTCCGGCCTCCTGGATGGTCGGCGACATCCTCGACGACGTCGAGGCCGGACGGCGCGCCGGCTGTCAGGCGATCCACCTCGACGTCGGCCACGAGACCGTCTGGAAGCCGGGGCGCCTGCGCGAGCCGACGCACACCGCGCCGCACCTGCTGGGCGCCGCCGAGTTCATTCTGGCCGGCGGGGCGACGGAGCCGGTACAGACGGCCGGTGCCGCGCCGCCGATGGCATGAGCGCCGAGACTGCGGCCGGCCGCGCCGCCGCCTGGCAGGCCGCGCGCCGGATCCTGCTCGTCCGGCTCGACAACCTCGGCGACGTGCTGATGACGACGCCGGCGATCTCGGCGATCGCCGGCAACGACCCGACCCGCCAGCTCACACTGCTCGCCTCGCGTGCCGGGGCCGCCGCCGCTGGCCACGTGCCGGCGCTGCACGACGTGCTGGTCTACGACGCGCCCTGGGTCAAGGGCCCGGGCCGCAGCGGCCAGGCCGACCGGCGCTTCATGGCCAGGCTGGCCCAGCGGCGCTTCGATGCGGCGGTCATCTTCACCGTCTGCACCCAGAGCGCGCTGCCCGCGGCCCTGTTCTGCCGCATCGCCGGCATTCCGCTGCGCCTGGCCTACAGCCGCGAGAACCCGTACGCCCTGCTGACCGACTTGTTGCGCGATGACGAGGTGTGTGCCGACGGCATGCGCCACGAGGTGCAGCGGCAGCTCGCGCTGGTCGGCTCGGTGGGTTTCGCGCCGCCGGCGGACGACGGCCTCGTCTTTCGCGCCACGTCGGCCGAAGTGCAGGGCGCGCGCAGCCAGCTCGCGCAGGCCGGGGGCAACCCGTTCGCGCCGTATGTCGTCGTCCACCCGGGTTGCAGCGCCGCCTCGCGCCGCTATCCGGCCGAACGATTCGGCCGCGCCGCTGCGCGGATCGGCGCCGCCAGCGGCAATCAGATCGTCTTCGTCGGCGGGCCGGACGAGCTGGCCGAAGTCGCCGCGGCGACGGCGGCGATGGCCGGGGTGCAGGCGGCCGGGGCGCCGGGCATATCCCTCGCCGGCAGGCTCGCCCTCGGCGAACTCGGCGCGCTGATCGCCGGCGCCGAACTCGTCGTCTGCAACAACAGCGGCCCGGCGCACCTGGCCGCGGCGGCCGGCACGCCGGTGGTGGTGCTCTACGCCTTGACGAACCCGCAGCACACGCCGTGGCGCGTGCCCTCGCGGGTGCTCAACCGCGACGTGCCCTGCCGCAACTGCCAGAAGAGCGTCTGCCCGCAGGTCCATCACGGCTGCCTGCTCGGCGTTGAACCCGAGGAAGTGGCAGCGGCGGCGCTGGAGTTGCTTCGGGATGTCGGCCGCACCCCCCGTTCCGCCTTCAGCGCGGCGGCGTAAGAGCCCGTGCGCCACCCTGCCCTCGCAACCGAACCGATCCGCCGCATCGCCGTCTTCCGCGCGCTGGTGCTCGGCGACATGCTGTGTGCGACCCCGGCGCTGCGGGCGCTGAAGGCGGCCTGGCCCGCCGCCGAATTGACCTTGATCGGCCTGCCCTGGGCCGAGGCGCTGGCCGCGCGGCTGCCGTCCGTCGACCGGTTCGAGGCCTTTCCCGGCTGTGACGGCCTGCCGGAAATGGCGCCCGACCGCGCCGCCCAGCCCGCCTTCCTCGCACGGATGCGGGCGGCGCGCTTCGATCTGCTGCTGCAGCTGCACGGCAGCGGCAGCATCGTCAACCCGCTGCTGGCGACCTTTGGTGCCAGGCACGTCGCCGGTTTCGCCGAGCCGGGCGAGGACAGCGCCGAGCCGGCGCTGCACACCGTCTGGCCGAAGACGGGACACGAAATCGAGCGGCTGCTGCATCTGGTCGACCACCTCGGCGTCGAGCGGCGCGGCACGCATCTCGATTTCGTCGTGACCGAGGACGACCGACGCCGGTTGCGCGAGAAGGTGCCGGAACTCGACCTCGGCACACCGTTCGTCTGCGTCCATCCCGGTGCGCAGCTCGCGTCGCGGCGCTGGCTGCCAGAGCGCTTCGCTGCGGTCGCCGACCGGCTGGCCGAGGCGGGGCTGCGTGTCGTGCTGACGGGCACGGCCGGCGAAGCGCCGATCACGGCAGCGGTCGGTTCGCAGATGACCCGGCCGGCCCTCGATCTGGCCGGGCGCACCGACCTGTTCGGCCTCGGGGCGCTGGTCGAGCGGGCGCGGCTCGTCGTCTGCAACGACACCGGCGTCCTGCATGTGGCGGCCGCCGTCGGCACGCCGAGCGTCGCGGTCAGCTCGGGCGCCGACGTGGCCCGCTGGGCGCCGCTACGACACGGCACGGCAACGTGTCGTCTGGCATGACGTGCCCTGCCGGCCTTGTGACCACCGGGTGTGCCCGTATGCGCATGAGTGCGCACGAGGCGTGACGGTCGACGAGGTGACGCAGGCGGCGCTGCAGGCATCGACCGGGCGGGTCTGAGCCCGGGCCAGCAACTGAGACATTTTCACGGGCGGGGCGAATTTGATGCCGGCGCAGACCGTTTATTCGGTAAACGGTGCCGACTCGTGTGCGTTGTACTGCCGATAAGGGGGTTCCCTCCGTACCTCTTGCCGAGCGCCTGCCATGAATTCCGCCTCTATCGTGACTGCCGAGTCGCCCCGCATCCCTGCGGCCCGCGTCAGCGTGGTCGAGCTGTACCGGCAGATGTGGCACTACGCGGCGGGCGCCCGCGTGTGGCTGGCGCTCTCCTCAGTGATGCTGATCGGCTCGCAAGTCGTGAAGCTCTCGGTGCCCTGGCTGGCCGCGAAGGCGATCGACACCCTGCAGCAGAACCCCGCTGGCGGCGGTGTCGCGGCCTGCGCGCCCTGGGTCGGCGCCATCGTCGCCGCGAGCTGCGCTGCCTGGCTGCTGCACGGCCCCGGCCGGGTGATCGAACGCTCGGTCGCGCTGCGCGTCCGGCGGGCGCTGACCGACCGCCTCCACGAGCGCCTGAACCGCGCCCCGCTGCCCTGGCACGGCACCCACCACTCGGCCGAACTGGCGCATCGCCTCTCGCAGGCGACCGGGGCGCTATCCAACTTCACCCAGAGCCAGTTCATCTACCTGCAGACCTCCGTGAACCTGGTCGGCCCGCTGGTGGCGCTGGCGCTGCTGTCGACGGCGACCGGCGGGCTGGCGCTCGTCGGGCTGATGGCGGTCGGGCTGACCATCGTCGCCTTCGACCGGGCCATGATGCGCCTGGCCCGCATCGAGAACGATGCCGAGCGGCGGCATGCGGCCGGGCTGCTCGATTCGCTGTCGAACATCGGCACGGTGCTCAGCCTGCGCCTGCAGGATGCGACCCGCCGGCTGGTGTCGCGCCGGCTCGACGAGGTCGTCGCGCCGCTCCAGCGCAGCATCACGCTCGGCGAATGGAAGTGGTGCGCCGTCGACCTGCTGACGATCGCCCTGACCTGGGGGCTGGTGACGGTCTACGCCTGGCGCTCGCACGCGGCCGGCACGCTGCTGCTCGGAGGGGTGTTCATGGTCTACCAATATGCGGGCCAAGCCGGCGGGGTGATCGGCTCGCTGGCGTCGAACCTGCAGAACTTCGCCCGCATGCGCACCGATTTCGCGAGCGCCGAGCCGATCTGGAACGCGCCGCAGAGCCGCCGCGCGGCCGTCGACGTGGCCACCGAGCTGCCGACCGCCTGGCGCCGCATCGACCTCTGCGACCTGAGCTATGCGCACCCGGCGGTGCCGGGCGAGGCATCGCCCGCGGGCCTGCACAAGGCCTCGCTGCGGCTGCACCGCGGCGAGCGGATCGCCCTCGTCGGGCCGAGCGGCTCGGGCAAGAGCACGCTGCTGCGGGTGATCGCGGGCCTCAGCGAACCGACCCACGGCCACGTCGAGATCGACGGCGTCACGCCGTTCGGTGTCCGCGACCTGCGCAGCGTCGCCACGCTCATTCCGCAGGAGCCGGAGGTCTTCGAAGCGACGGTGCGGGAGAACCTCGGCTTCGACCTGCCGTATGGCGACGCCGACCTGCTGGCGGCCTGCCGCACCGGCTCCTTCGATTCGGTGCTGCAGTCGCTGCCGCTCGGGCTCGACACGCCGCTTGCGCAAGGCGGCTCGAACCTGTCCGGCGGCCAGCGGCAGCGGCTCTGCCTCGCCCGCGGCGTGCTCGCGGCCCGCGGCAGCTCGGTGCTGCTGCTCGACGAGCCGACCAGCGCCCTCGACCCGTTGACCGAGGCCCTGGTCTACGACCGCCTGGCCGAAGACTTCCCCGACGCCTGCCTGGTCGCCTCGGTGCACCGGCTGAGCCTCTTGAGCCGCTTCGACCGCGTCGTGCTGCTGGTTCAGGGGCAGATCGTCGACACCGGCACCGTGCAGGAACTGATGCAGCGCCAGCCGCTGTTTCGGGAGATGGCCGGTGCCGGCGGGCCGGCGCCGGGCGCGCGGGAGAGTTCGGCGGCGTAGCCGGTCAAACGGGCGGGCCGCCCTCTGCCGCCTCCCGCACGATCTGCCCCAGGCGCGCGATCCGCCGTTCCAGTTCGGCCGACCACGGCTCGCCGTAGTTGACCCGGATGAAGTGGTCGTAGCGCCTGCTGCAACTGAAGATCGCGCCCGGCGCGACGCCGATGCGCTCGGCCCGGGCGCGTTCGAAGAGGCCGGTCGAATCGACCTGAGGCGGCAGTTCGATCCAGAGCACCATGCCGCCCTGCGGCTGGCTCAGCTTGCAGCCGGCCGGAAAGTGCTGGGCGACCATGTCGGCCATGCGCTGAGCCTGCGCCCTGAGTGCCGCGCGCAAGCGGCGCATGTGGTGGTCGTAGCCGCCGTTCTGCAGGAACTGGGCGAGCACCTCCTGCTGCAGCCGGGCGCCCGCCAGCGAGGTGCAGAGCTTCATCGTCTGCGCCGCCTGGAAGTGCCGTCCCGGCGCCATCCAGCCGACGCGGTAGCCGGGGGCGACCGTCTTCGAGAACGAGGAGCACAGGATGACGTTGCCGCCGCCGGCAGGATGGGCCTCGGCCGCCACGCTCTTCAGCGTCGGCGGCCGGTCGTCGCCGAAGTGCATGTCGCCGTAGACGTCGCTTTCGATCAGTGCGAAGCCGCGATCGGCCGCCAGCGCCACCAGGCGGCGCTTCTGCGCCACCGGCATCAGGCTGCCGAGGGGATTTTGGAAGTTGGGAATGACCAGGCAGGCCTGAACGGCGCCCGGGATGCGGGTCGCGAAGTCGAGCGCGTCGACCGAGATGCCGGTGCGCGGATCGGTCGGGATCTCGAGCGACTTCAATCCCAGGCTCTTCACCATCTCCAGCAGCATGAAGTAAGTCGGCGATTCGAGCGCGACCGTGTCGCCCGCCTTCGCGACGGCGCGCAGTGCCAGGTGGATCGCCTCGGTGCCGCCGTGGGTCAGCAGGATCTCGTCCGCCCGCAGCCGCACACCTGCGTCGACGCCGCGCCGGGCGATCTCCTGGCGCAGCGCGAGGCTGCCGCCGCCGATGTGGTAGCTCGTCGCGTAGCCCGCATGCAGCCGGTTGGCAGTGGCCGTCAACTGCCGCAACCGGGCCTCGGGCAGCAGGCTGGGCGCGGCGACGGCGCACAGGGAAGGCAGTGCGTCTTGCACATCCTCGCTCACCAGGAAGTGGCCGCGCAGGTCGTTGCGGGTGACGAAGCCCGGCCGGCCCATGCGGGTGTCGATCTGCGGTTCGGGCAGCGGCCCGGCGCGCCGGGCGACGAAGTAACCCGACTTCGGCCGCGCTTCCACCAAGGCCCGGTTCTCGAGTGCGCGGTAGGCCTGCGTCGCCGTCGAGACGCTGACCCGGTGCTGCTGGCAGAGCTGCCGCACCGAGGGCAAGCGGTCACCGGTGCGCAGGCTGCCGCCCGCGATCGCGCGCTCGATCTCGGCTGCGACACGACGGTAGAGCGGGTGTGCGGTGCTGAGGTCGGGAGCCATGGCGCATTGTCGGATGCGGCCCGGGCATTGGAACAGAGACAGAGTGGGATCGCGAGGACCGGTACAGATGGCTGGATCGACCGTCTGTGCCGCTGCACTTGTCGGCCGGCTGAGTCTGTTGCCCCGGCATTCGGCCGCCCGACACTGGCTGCATCCTCAACGCCGGGAAAACGCCATGTTCCGCACGCCAGCATCCCTCACCTTGAACCTCGGCCAGGATGAGGTCGTGACCGTTCGGCCGACCCGCAACGCCCGGCTGCAGGTGAGCAGCGGCTGCGTCTGGGCGACGCGTGCCGGTGACCCCTGCGACCATTTCCTGCAGGCAGGCGATGCCCTGGACCTGCCGCGCGGGCGATCGGCCACCCTCGGTGGCGAGCCGGTGGCATCGTGCCGGCTCGAGTACGTCGGCAGCAGCGCCCCGCTGCCCGCGCGGCGTCGGCCGCCAAGGGCCGCAGGGGCGGCTGCGCCGATGCCGGGCGAACCCGTGTCGCCGTAAACTTCGCCGATGCGCCGGCCCCTCTGTTCCGTTCTGCTCTGGCTCTGGGCCGCGCTGCTTCCGTGGACCGGGTATGCCGCGGTCGCGATGCCGGCGATGGGCGGGACCATGGTGCACGAGATGCAGCATGAGACGGCGCCGGACGCGTCGAGCGACGCGTCGCTGGCCCCAGCCTGTGAGCATGACGCCCCGCAGGCGCCGGCAGCGCCCCACGCGAATTCCAAGTGCAGCCTGTGCGCCTGCTGTGCCGCGGCGGTGCCTGCCGGCGCATTGCAGCTGGCCGTCGCGACATCGGCGCTGCCACTGGCCCGCACGCCCTTGCGCGTGGCCGCGGCCGAGTTCCTGACGCCGGGTCTCGAGCGACCGCCTCGCAGCCGGCCTGCCCACACCGTCTGAACTTCGGCGGCATGCCGTGCGGCATGTCTTCGGCGGCTGCGCGCAGCCCGCCCGTATGGATTCGAGCGACATGGCGATGCCACACAGTCGCTCGATCGACAGGAATTTTCCATGACCCCTCTTCTTCGATTCACCAGCGTGGTCGCCGCGCTGGCCTGCCTGGGGGCGCCGCTGCGTGCGGCGGCCCTCGACGGCCCCAGCGCGGCCGCCTCGGCACCCGCTGCCATGGCTGGCCACGACATGTCGACCATGCCCGGCATGGCGATGCCATCCGACCACGTGAGCATGGCGATGCCTTCCGCCCACATGGGCATGGCCAGCGCCCTCGGCCCCTACCCGATGACCCGCGACGGCTCCGGCACCTCCTGGCAACCCGACGCGACGCCGATGGCCGGCCTGCACCTGATGATGCCCCCAGGGCCGTGCTGCGCACAGCCCGCCCCCCGAGAGGGTTCAAGCAAAGTGGCAGAGCCACATTCGCTTGAGGGCGACGACTGGATGGTCATGGCCCACGGCTTCGTCAACCTCGTCGCCGACCGCCAGACCGGCCCGCGCGGCGACCATCAAACCTTCACCGAGAGCATGGCGATGCTGATGGGCAGCCGGTCGCTCGGCCCCGGCACGCTCGGCCTGAAGGGCATGGCCTCGCTCGACCCGACGATGGGCAGCTCCGGTTACCCGCTGCTCTTCCAGACCGGCGAGACGGCCGACGGCAAGACGCCGCTGGTCGACCGCCAGCACCCGCACGACCTGCTGATGGAGCTCGCGGCCTCCTACAGTGTGCCGATCGGCGAACACGGCGCGGCCTTCGTCTACGCCGGCCTGCCCGGCGAACCGGCGCTCGGGCCGACCGCCTTCATGCACCGGTTCTCGGGCATGCGCAACCCCGAGGCGCCGCTCACCCACCACTGGCTCGACTCGACCCACATCACCTTCGGCGTGGCGACGCTCGGCGCGAGCCAGGGGCCGGTGCAGCTCGAAGTCTCGCGCTTCAACGGCCGCGAACCGGACCAGTCGCGCTGGAACATCGAGACGCGCAAGCTCGATTCCTGGTCGACGCGGCTGTCGTTCAACCCGGTTCGGGAACTGTCGATGCAGGTCAGCTACGGCCGCCTCGCGAGCCCGGAGGAACTCGAGCCGCAGACACGGGTCCGTCGCAGCACCGCGTCGATCAGCCACCAGACGGCCTTCGGCGCCGACCAGTGGGCGACGACGCTCGCCTGCGGCCGCAACCAGAAATCGAGTCCGGAGGGCCAGGTCTCCGAACCGGGCTGCCTGCTCGAATCGACCTACGTCCGGCAGGGCACCCACACCGTCTTCGCCCGCGCCGAGCAGGTCACGAACAGCGAGCTGTTCGCCGAAGGCACGCCGCTGCACGGCGAGGAGTTCCGCATCCGCAAACTGTCGGTCGGTTATATCTTCGACTTCGCGAAGACCGGCAAGGTGAAATGGGGCGTCGGCGGGCTGGTGGGCTTCCTCAGCGCACCGGCGCAACTCGAACCCTATTACGGCAGCAGCCCGCGTTCCTACATGTTGTTCCTCCAGGGAAGACTTTGACCATGACACCTACCCGACACGCAATCGCCGCGCTCGCCCTCTCGGCGCTCGCCGGCTCCGCCTTCGCGCACAGCAAGCTGCTCGATTCGACGCCGAAGAACGGCACGACCGTCGATGCGGCGCCCGGCGAGCTTCGGCTCGTCTTCAACGAACCGGTCGAAGCCGGCTTCACCACGGTCACCTTGACCGGGCCGGGCGGTGGCGACTTCGCCACGGCCAAGGCCAGCCTCGACCCGAAGGACGCGAAAGCGGTCGTCGTCGGGCTGCCTGCCCTGCCCTCCGGCGCCTACCGCGCGCACTGGACGACGATGGGGCACGACGGCCACCGGGTCCAGGGCGACATGGCCTTCTCGGTGAAGTGATGTCTCGGTGAAGTGATGAGCGAGACCACCGGCCGCGCGCCTGCTGCTGGCCGACGCCGTGGCCCTGCACCTGGGCCTGGCCGCCCTGCTCGGTGGCGACCGCGTCGTGCGCCTGGCTCCGCCATGCCCAATCGGCGTGGGCGACCGGCCGACGCACCGCCGCCTGGCGGACCGTGCGCGCGGCCGTCCTCGGCAGCCTGCTCGCGGAAGTCGGGGGCCTCTGGCTGCAGGCCGAGCTGATGACCGGCGCACCGCTGTCGCAATCGGCGTCGGCGCCGGCCACGCTCGCGATGATGACGACCCATCTCGGCCACGCCGCAGGGCTCGGCGTCCTGGCCTTGGTGGCGACCGGCGCGGCGGCCGGGCTCGGCGGTTTCAGGCACGGGCGCCGGGTCGCGTGGCTCGGCACCGCGGCCGGCGCGGCGCTGTTCGCGTTCAGCCGCAGCATCGGCTCGCACGCCGATGCCGGCGGGGACGTCAGCATCGGCGTCGCGGTCGACTGCGTTCACCGCCTCTCGACCTGCCTCTGGGTCGGCATGGTCTTCACCGCGGCGTTCGCGGGTCTGGCCCGGCCGTCGCCCGATGCGCAGGCTGAGCAGGACTCACTCGCCTGGATCTCCGCCCTGTCACGGACGGCCACCTGGGCGCTGGGCGCGGTGGTCGCGACCGGCCTCTACAACACCTGGCGCGGCACCGGTGCGCTGATCCCGTCGGCCGGCACGCCGTATGGCAACGCGCTGCTGAGCAAGCTCATGCTCGTCGTGCTCGCGATCGGGCTCGCCGCCGTCAATCGCTTCAACGTGATGCCGCACTTCGTTCCGCCAGGGGCCACCGCGGACGAGGCCCGCCGAAGCTTCGTCCGGCTGCTCGGGTTCGAGGCCGGCCTGCTGCTCGCGGCGCTGGTTGCCGCGGCAGTCCTCGGCAGCAGCGAACCGCCGACACCGTGACCGGCGCGTTCAGCGCTTCGCCGCCTTCACCACGCCCTCGAAGAAATCGTAGATGCCGGTGTCGCTCATCTGCCGTGCATCGGCCAGTTCGCCGGCCCGGGTCGCGTAGATCACCTGGCCGTCGGCAGACAGCACGACCGCCGCCGGGATGCCTTTGGCCGTCGGGTTGCCGTAGCTCTTGGCGACGTCCAGGTTGCGGTTGAAGCGGCCGACGTCGACCTTGACGACCTCGAACGCCTGGCCGACCAGAGCCGCATTGCGGCCGGTTTTTAGCGCCTTGTCGAGCGCACGGCAGTCTTCGCACCAGTTGGCACCGAAGACGACCAGCACGTCGCGGTGGTCGGCACGGGCCGCCGCGAGCGCCCGCTGGACCTCGGCAGGCGCGTCGGCGGACTCGTCATAGGGCAAGGGCGCCGCGCCGAGCGCGGCGCTGCCGAGCACCAGCATCGCGATCAAGAAGTTTCTGCGCATCGGTTTCTCCTGAAGCTAGAACGCATAGCTGAGCCCGGCAGACGCCGTCCAGCGCGGCGCCAACTGAATGCCGATCAGGTGACTGTAAACCGGCACCTGGACGAAGCCGAAGGCCTGCAGGTGGCTGCTGACGGTGACGGTGAGACCGGGGCTCAGGTAGGCCACGGTGCCGGCGCTGTCGGGGTTGTCGGCCAGCGCCCCCTGGTCGGCGCCCTTGCGAAAGAGGTTGATCTGCAACTGCGGCACCCAGTCCGGGTTGGCCTCGTAGCGCAGGCCGACACTCGTCGTCACGGTGTTGCCGGGCCGGAAGTCCTGTCCCGGCTGGTCGAGCCGGTGCCGCACCGCGGCCTGGAACTGGCCGTTGACGAAGGCGTCGAGGTTGTCGCTGACGGGGCGGTGGTAGTAGGCGCCGACGATCAGGTCGGTGCTGCCGTTGCCGGGCTGCAGGCTGGTGTCGACCAGGTTGCCCGGCGAGGCGTTCTGCGAGAGCGGCCCGGAGCTGAACGCCGTCGGGTGGCGGCCGACGATGCCGGTGCCGTCGGCGTTCGCGCCGCCATGGTTGCCGGTCGGCAGCTTGACGCCGAACTGCAGCCCGAAGTTCCTGTCCGGCAGCAAGCCCTGGTAGCTGGCGATCAGACGGAGGTCGCCCCAGCCCTGGACGGTCGAGCCGCTGAGCTGGTCGTCGGTGATCGGGTTGGTCGCCGAGCCGTAGGTCGAGTGCCCGCGGTCGATGTACGGCACGAGCAGCCGCAGGTTCCAGTCGGGTGTCGGCGAATAACTCAGGCCGAGGGTGATGTAGCGGTTGGTGGTCACCTTCTCGACCTCCTGGTCACCGCCGGCGTCGTTGATCGCGGCGACCTGCCCGGCCGAGGTCGACTTCGAGCCGTTGCGAAGCTGGTTCTGGTTCAGGAAGTCGTATTGCAGGCTGAGGCGCCAGCCGGTGTCGGTCGAGTAGCCCATCGCGGCGTCGGTCGACAGCGAGCAGCCGCAGGTGGCGCAGGCGAAGGTCGTCGTCGGCATGGCGGCGGCGAGCAAAAGCAGTGCGAACGGTGCGCTGCGGCCTTGGATGAAGTGCATGGCATATCCCGAAGTCGCCCGGCCGGCAGAGCAGCCGGGCCATGGAAGCGAAGTTCGAGTGCGCGTCCCCGGCCATCGCGGCGCGGGAGACGTGTCAACTCGATGCGAAATCAGCTTCGGCGACCGCGGGTGGGCCGCGCGAAATCGCGTCGGACCAGAGCCGCAGCGTAGGCGCTGCGGCGATGTCGGCACTCGGCTTCGCGAAGCTCAGCAGCAGGGCTGGGCCGTCGAGTGCGGGCGGCAGCGCGCCGAGGACGGCGGCATGCAACGAGCAATAGGGGCAATGCGCGAACAGCAGGTCGCTGGCCGGGCTGGGCTGTTGACCGCCAGCCGCCGTCTGCACCGCGGCCGTTCCGTGCAAGCCGCAGATCTGCGACCAGTCGGGCGCCGCCGGCCGCGCCGCTGCCAGCGCCGGCAGCAGCGCGCCGAGCAGGACGGCCAGGGCCGCCAGCCACAGAACGACATCCCGCTTGAGCCGTTGACCGCGCATCGGCCGATTGTTCCACACGGGAATCGCGCTGCCGAGCGTCAAGCCGAGTCGGCCTCGATTCCCTTGAACAGCCAGTCGAACGGCAGTTGGCAGCCGATGCTGGAGAGGGTCAGGGTGCCGACCTTCCTCTGATCGGTGAACAGCCAGGCGCCGCTGTCGGTCAAGGTGAAGACTTCGACGCTGCGGGTGGCCGGTTCGATCAGGGCGAATTCGCGCAGTGAAGGAAGCGAGCGGTACAGGGTGAACTTGTTTCGCCGGTCGAAGCCCTCGGTACTCTGAGACAAAACCTCGATGATCAGTACCGGCTCGGTGACGGTCAGTTCGTTGTCTTTCACGCCTCTGCTGCAGGCCACCATCACGTCCGGATAAAAGCACCCGTCGTCGGCCAGTTGCAGTTTCATGTTCTCGGCGAACACCTCACAGGAGGTGCCGTCAAGATGCGTATCGATTCGGCGAGTCAGATTGACGATCACTCTGTTGTGACCCCGGGTGCCTCCCACCATGGCGAAAGTCTCGCCGCGATAGAACTCATGGCGCTCCGGCTGCGCGTTCTCCCAGGCCATGTAACCCATTCCATTACACACAAGTCAGCCCGTTTCCGCACTGCGCATGAATCGCACGCCGGCGGCGAAGTCGATGAGTCGCTGCAGGCCGAGCCAGATTGTCTTGACGCCGGGTTCGCCGTCGCCTTTTCGTGCGAGGAAGCCGCCGAGGATGGCGACGCGCCGGATCATGTCGTTGAGCCTGGGCGGCGTCTTTGGGGGCGGCTTTTGCGCGAGCACGTAGGCGGCCATGATTTCGTCGGGCTCGAACATCAGTGAGGCGGGCAGGTCGGGACAGGTTCGGCCCAGGCGCATCAAGCGCGCAATACGCCAGGCGACCACCATGAACATCGCGAGCGCACGCTCGATCTTCTCGAGTGTGGCCAACTGCAAGGCTTCGACCCGGCAGCCGGTCTTCAGCACGTGGAAGAACATCTCGATCTCCCAACGCGCCCGATACCAGTCGATCAGTTCCCGCGCCTCCTCCAGCGTCGTCGCCGCCCGGTTGGTCAGCAGTCGCCAGCAAACCGGCTTCTCGCCTGCGGGGGCATCGACTTCGCTGGCGACGAGACAAGTCACCTCCAAGTCGCGCTCGCCGTCATGACGCAGACTCACCCGCTGCAAGCGCAATTCCTGGCGCACCAGGCGCGCCGTTCGTCGCGGCCGCCCGGTGCGGGCGCCCATCGTGAATTCGATGCGTCCGAGCGGCTCGCTCTGCTGCGCCTGCTCCCACAGCAGCTCCTTGTTGGGTAGGCGCCGGTTGTGCTGCGAGCGCACCAGCACGTCCACTGGCCAGCTCAACGCCGCTCCTCGCTCGAACAGCGCCAGGATGTCGCTCTCCCGATCGCCGACCAGCACCAGCCGGCTCGGTACGTCGGGCGCACGCTCGGCCAGCCGCTCGTAGCTCTCGATCCAGCGCACGCTCTCGTTGACACCGCCGCGCCTGCCCTGCGCATCGCGCGGCTCGCGCGCCCACATCCACGCGTCGAGCACGCCGAGCGGCTCGCGGTCGGGGCTGACTGCATAGGTCGGATGCAGGTACATGCCACGCTGTGCCTCGTAGCTGAGCGGCCCGAGCCCCTCGATCGTCTGACCGTTGAAGTCCAACTCGGTCGTGTCGTGCAGGCACAGCACCACCGGCAACTCCGCCATGCGCTCGACCGCGCAGCGGGCATGCGATTGGATGATTTCTCGCCAGTCGCAGCGCTCGTTGTCGAGCATCCGGTACGCTGCAGCCGTCTCGCTCCAGCCGCCGCACGCCCCAGGGATGCTCGCCGTCGGCTTGGCCGCCAACTGCTCTACCAGCCTCACCAGGCGACTGTTGAGCCGCTTGTCTCCCAAGTCCGCCGTCGCAAACTCGTCTCCTGCCCATCCCATCGCTTCACCCAGTCAAATCAACGACTTGCGAAGGATAGATGAAGTTGTGTGTAATGGAATGCATGTAACCGGCAAGGGTCGTTTTCTGAAGTGGCAGGCCCATGACTCACCCTTTACGGCGAACTCGAGGGCCGAATCTTAAGGTCCACACCCCCGCCCATCCTCGAACACCGGCGCCCGCTTTCCCATCCCTGCGCGCAGCGCTTCGGTCTGGTTCGGGCTGCCGATCAGGTGACTCGGGATTCGCTCATGCCTGGAAAAATCAAACCGGGCTGGCCGCCGGCAAACGGTGCTCGCGGAACTGCTGGCGCAACTGCGTCTTCAGCAGCTTGCCCGTCGCGGTGTGCGGAAGCCGGTCGACGAAGACCACGTCGTCAGGCAGCCACCACTTCGCCACCTTGTCGCTCAGGAAGTCAAGCAGCGCCTCCCGCGTCACCTCGTGCCCCGCGCGCTTGACGACGACGAGCAGCGGCCGTTCTACCCACTTCGGATGGGCGACGCCGATGATCGCCGCCTCGGCGACCGCCGGATGCTGGCTCGCCGCGTTTTCGAGGTCGATCGACGAGATCCATTCGCCGCCGGACTTGATCACGTCCTTCGCCCGGTCGACGAGCTGCACGTAGCCGTCGGCGTCGATGGTCGCGATGTCGCCGGTCGGGAAGAAGCCGTCGGCGTCGAGCACGCTGCCGCCCTCGCTCCTGAAGTAGCCGCTCGCGATCCACGGGCCGCGCACGTGCAGGTGGCCGAAGGCCTTGCCGTCGTGCGGCAAGGCCTCGCCCTCGCTGCCGACGATCTTCAGCTCGACGCCCCAGAGGCCGCGGCCCTGCTTCATCTTGATCGTCGTGCGCTCGTCCTTCGAGAGCGCCGCATGCTTGGGCAGCAGCCGGCCGAAGACGCCGAGCGGGCTGGTCTCGGTCATGCCCCAGCCCTGCACCCAGTCGGCATCGAAATCGCGTTCGAGCCGGTCGATCATGGTCCGCGGCGTCGCCGAGCCGCCGCAGGAGATGCCCTCGATGCCGAGCGAGCGGGTGTCGATCTCGGGATGCGCCTCGAGGAACTGGAAGAACATCAGCCAGACGGTCGGCACCGCCTGCGAGAAGGTGACGTGCTCGTCGCGCATCAGCTCGTAGACGCTCTGGCCGTCGAGGTGCGGGCCGGGCATCACCAGCTTGGCGCCCGCCACCGCGGCGGCATACGGCATGCCCCAGGCGTTGGCGTGGAACATCGGCACGATCATCAGCGCGCACATCGCCGCGCTGACCCCGAGGACGTCGGGCGCGCAGCCGGCCAGCGAATGCAGCACGCTCGAGCGGTGCGAATAGAGCACGCCCTTCGGGTTGCCGGTCGTGCCCGAGGTGTAGCAGAGCGACGAGGCGGTGCGCTCGTCGAACTGGGGCCAGGCGTACTCGTCGCTCTGCGCGCCGACGAGTTCTTCATAGCAGTGGAGATTGGGCAGATCGACGTCCGGCATGTGCGCCCGGTCGGTCATCGCCACAAAGGTGGTGACGCTCTTCAGATCCGGCGCGAGCTTCGCGACCAGCGGCGCGAAGCCGATGTCGAAGAACAGCACCTTGTCTTCGGCATGGTTGACGATGTAGTCGATCTGCTCGGGAAAGAGCCGCGGGTTGACGGTGTGCAGCACCGCGCCGCTGCCCGAGACACCGTAGTAGAGCTCGAGATGCCGGTAGGAATTCCAGGCGAGCGTGCCGATGCGGTCACCGGGCACGATGCCCAGCTGCGTCATCGCGTTGGCGACCTGCTTCGCCCGACGCCGGGTCTGCGCCCAGCTGCTGCGGACGATTCCACCCTCGACCGTGCGGGCGACGATCTCGGTCGTGCCGTGGAAGGTCGCCGCGTGGTCGATCAACGACGAGATCAACAGCGGCCGGTCTTGCATCAATCCGAGCATGTGCGTCCTCGTGGAGGGGGTGGGAGCGGCTGGCTCAAAGCCGTTCGACGATCGTCACGTTGGCCATGCCGCCGCCTTCGCACATGGTCTGCAGGCCGTAGCGTTTGCCGCGCTGCGCCAGGGCGTGGACGAGGGTCGTCATCAGCTTGGTGCCCGAGGCGCCGAGCGGGTGGCCGAGCGCGATCGCGCCGCCGTTGACGTTGAGCCGCGCCGGGTCGGCGCCGGTCGCCTGCAGCCAGGCGAGCGGCACCGGTGCGAAGGCCTCGTTGACTTCGAAGAGGTCGATGTCGTCGATCTTCATGCCGGCCTTTTTCAGCGCCGCGAGCGTCGCCGGCAACGGCGCTTCGAGCATGATGACCGGGTCGTGGCCGATCATCGTCATGTGGTGGATGCGGGCGAGCGGTTTGACGCCGAGCGTCTTCAGACCACGCTCGTTGACGACCATGACCCCCGAGGCGCCGTCACAGATCTGGCTCGCGTTGGCGGCGCTGATGGTGCCGCCGTCTTGCAGCAGCCGGACGCTGCCGATGCTCTCGAGCGTCGCGTCGAAGCGGATGCCTTCGTCGGCGTCGTGCGGCTCGGCGAGCGCGCTGCCCTCGGCCGAGCGCGCCTGCAGCGGCACGATCTCGTCCTTGAAGTGGCCGGCGCGGGTGGCCTCCATCGCGCGCTGATGGCTCTGCAGCGCATAGGCATCGAGCTCGCCGCGCACCAGGCCGTATTTCTTCGACATCATCTCGGCGCCGATGAACTGGCTGAATTCGATGTTCGGGTAACGCGCCGCCATTTGCGGGCTGACGAAATAGCCCATGCCGTTCTTCTTGAAGAGCGAGGACGGCGTGCCCATCGGCACCCGCGTCATGCTTTCGACGCCGGCCGCGATCACGCAGTCCATCGTCCCGGACATCACCGCCTGGGCGGCGAAATGCAGGGCTTGCTGCGACGACCCGCACTGCCGGTCGACCGAGGTGGCCGGCACCGATTCGGGCAGGCAGGACGCCATCACCGCATTGCGCGCGACGTTGTTGGACTGTTCGCCGGCCTGCATCACGCAGCCCATGATCACGTCCTCGACCAGCGCCGGGTCGGCGCCGCTGCGCGCGATCAATGCATCGAGCACCCCTGCTGCCAGGTCGGCAGGGTGCCAGCCGGAGAGACGGCCGCCGCGGCGGCCCCCTGCCGTGCGGGCGGTGGCGACGATGTAGGCTTCGGGCATGGCAGCGCTCCTTTGCATGAGGCGCCGCAGGGCCGGTCGCGCTGCGGCAAGCCTCGCCAAAGCGAACGATTCTGACCGTCGCTCGTCGCGGCCGACCTAGGGAACACCCTGTTTGCGCCGCATCAGGCCTTCCTGCGCGACCGACGCCACCAGCACCCCGTCGCGGGTGTAGAAGCTGCCCCGGCAGAAGCCGCGCGCGTACGCGGCCGAGGGCGAATCGGTGTCGTAGAGCAGCCATTCGTCGGCGCGAAACGGCCGGTGGAACCAGAGGGCATGGTCGAGGCTCATCACGACCACGTTCGGCTGGATGAAGCTCATCGCGTGCGGCTGCAGCGCGGCGGTGAGCAGCGTGAAGTCGCTCGCGTAGGCCAGCATGGCCTGGTGCAGCAGCGGCTCGTCGGGCAGCCGGTCGGCCACCCGCATCCAGGACTGCTGGCGCGCCGGTCGCACCTCCGGCGCGTGCAGCGGGTTCGGGTCGACCGGCCGGAAGTCGATCGCCCGGTCACCGAGCACGAAGGCCTGCATGGCCGGCGGCAGGTGGTCGAGCACGGCACGCTTCAGCGCCGAGTCGCTCGCCAGACCTTCGGGCACGGGCGCCTCGGGCATGTCCCGCTGGTGGTCCGGGCCGGCCTCGACGCGGTGGAACGACGCGACCATGTCGAAGATGACCAGCCCGTGCTGCTGCGCGGTCACCCGGCGGGTGCTGAAGCTCGCGCCGTTGCGAACGCGCGCGGCTTCGTAGTCGATCGGCACCTGCTTGTCGCCGGCGCGGATGAAGTAGGCATGCAGCGAATGCGGCGCCTGGCCGGAAGCCACGGTGCGGGCTGCCGCCATCAGCGCCTGTGCCAGCACGTGGCCGCCGAAGACCGCACGGCTGCCGATGTCGATCGTGCGGCCGCTGGCGCGGTCGGCATCGATGGGGTCGAGGCGCAGGCTCTCGACCAGCGCCTGCACGGCGCGGCGGGTGCCGTCGGTGGGTGGGGGATCGAAGGGCTGCATGGGTCGAGTCTACGAAACCGGCATTCTGCGGCGGGCGTGACCGTCCCGTGGCTCCACGCCTGCGTCGGCGAACGGCAAACGCGCTGGTGCCCAGTCCACCGAGCAGTTGCCCCTAACCCAAGTTTGTCACTTTTCCGCCCATTTCCCGGTGCCGTCGGCCGCTAACCCGCATGGATGCTCGGTCTTGATCTGAAAGTGAAATGTAGTGCCATAATATTTTCATCCTGATGATCCGGTAGCCATGTTTTGGTGCAGCATTGAAGGATGTTCATCCGCCGCACCCAAACCCGCAACCGCGCATCCGGCGAGCCCTACACGACCTACCGTTTGGTGCAGACCGCGCGTGTCGGCACCAAGGTCCGGCAGACCACGCTGCTCAACCTGGGCAGCCACTTCGATCTGCCGCCCGCCGAGTGGCCAGCGCTCTCCCAGCGCATCGATGAATTGCTGCACGGCCAGCGCGCCTTGCTCGATGCGACGCTCTCCGATGCGGGCCAGGCCCTGGCGCAGCGTTACGCGGCGCAACTGATCGCGCTGCGACCCTCGTCGGCGAGCGTGATGCCTGCTGCTGGCGCTGCTGCGGCCAGTGAGGACCCAGCCGAGGTGGGCCGATACCAGGAGGTCGATCTCGACTCCGTCGAACTGGTGCGCCCGCGCAGCGTCGGGGTCGAACACGCGGCGCTCTCGGTGATGCGCCAATGCGGCCTGGAGGAGAAGTTGGGCGAACTCGGCCTGAACCGCCCGCAGATCGCCGCAGCCCTTGGCAACATCATCGGCCGCATGGCTCACCCGGCGAGCGAGCTGGCCACGCACGCCTGGCTGCAGCAGCGCTCGGCCCTCGGCGAGCTGATCGGCTACGACTTCGAGACGATGGACCTCAACCGCCTGTACCGTGCCTCGGACGCGCTCTACAAGCACCGCGAGGCCCTGCAGGACCACCTCTTCGCGCAGGCCCGACAGGTCTTCGGCTTCGGTGAGACGATCACCCTCTACGACCTGACCAACACCTACTTCGAGGGCATCGCCGCCGGCGTGAGCAAGGCAAAGCGGGGCCACAGCAAGGAGATGCGCACCGACTGCCCGCTCGTCACCCTGGCGATGGCGCTCGACGGCAGTGGCTTCCCGCGGCGCAGCCGCGTCTTTGCCGGCAACGCCAGCGAACCGGCCACGCTCAAAGACATGCTCACGGGCCTGGGGGCACCGCCCCGTGCGACGGTGGTGATGGATGCGGGCATCGCGACCGAAGCCAACCTCACTTGGCTCAGAGCCGAGGGCTATCACTACGTGGTCGTCTCGCGCCTGCGCGAACGCCAGTTCGATCCCGCACTCGCGACTTCGGTGCAATCGGCCGGCGGGGTGACGATCGGGCTGCAACGCGTCATCGACGCGCAGGGCCACGCGCTGCTGTACTGCCATTCGCCCGCCCGCGAGCAGAAGGACCGGGCCATCGATGCGGCCAAGACGGCCGGCTTCGAGGCCGTGCTCTCGAAGCTTCAGGCCGGCCTCACCAAGCCGCGCGGCACGCGCGACGCGGCCAAGATCATGGAGCGGATCGGGCGCGCCAGGCAACGCTACGCGCGCGCTGCGAAGCACTATGAGGTCCACCTCACCAAAGACGACACCGGCACGCAGGTGCAGGCCCTCACCTGGACGCACTCGCTCAAGCCCGGTACAGCAAGCGCGCACCCGGGCGTCTACTGCCTTCGCACGACGCTTGTCGAGTTGGACGACGCCACCCTCTGGCGCACCTACACGATGCTCACCGAACTGGAGTCGGTGTTCCGCTCGCTCAAGACCGATCTGGGCCTGCGCCCGGTCTTCCACCAGATCGACCGGCGCGTCGAGGGCCATCTCTTCATCAGCGTGCTGGCCTATCACTTCGTGCACATGCTGCGGCTGCAATTGAAGGGCCACGGCATCGATGACAGCTGGGCCACGCTGCGCGAGACGCTCGCCACGCAGCAACGCGTGACCGTCACGATGCAGCGCCGCGATGGTCGCGCCGTGCATGTGCGCAAGGCCAGCCGGCCCGAGCCGAAGCACCAAAAAATCAACACCCTCCTCGCGCTCTCGCCGAACCCCGGCGGCACACATCGCGTCCTCGTCTGACACGCGTCTCGTCAATCCATCAGCCCTCGCGCAACTACACAAAAGTAGTGCCATACGCGCCAAGATAGCGCTCTAAGTCGTTGATTATATTGAACTTTGTAGTGCATATTGACAAACTTGGGCTAAGTCTGCGGCTCCGGCACGGCCGCGGTCAGTCGGTCGGGACGGAGAGGCGCGAGCTACACTCAACGCATCGCAGTTGCAACGCACCGCCATGAAAACAGCCAGCTTTCCGTCTTTGCGAGTCGCAGCCGAATTTCGCGAGGCCGCCGAAAGCGTTCTGCGCGAGGGCGAAACGCTTTCCAGCCTGATCGAGACGTCGGTGCGAGAGACCATCGCCCGGCGCCGAACGCAGGCGGAATTCGTGGCACGCGGCCTGCAGTCGGGCCTCGATGCGAAACGCACCGGGCACTACCACCCGGCCGCGAAGGTTCATGACGAACTGCAAAA
>CAMQQG010000250.1:0-76856 GCA_947034895.1 Rhytidiadelphus loreus | reverse complement strand
TTTATTATCACATGTGAATGTTCAACAATTTATACATGATGTTTTAAGTGATTTACTTAAAAATGAAAATAGCCAACGATTCTCTGAAAAAATTAATGAGCTTTTATCGACTGTTGCTTGTCATAGCGCAATACGTGCTAATCGCAGTATGACTTTAGCTGAAATGAATCAATTGCTGCGCGATATGGAAAAAACTGCTCGTAGCAATCAATGTAATCACGGTAGGCCTACTTGGAAAAGCTTATCTCTTCCTGAAATTGACCGGTTATTTTTACGTGGACGCTAAACTTGTTATTTGCTTAATGGGGCCTACTGCCTCAGGTAAAACAAATCTTGCTGTAGAATTCATCCAAAAATTTCCCGCTGAAATTATTAGCGTCGATTCAGCGATGATTTATCGTGAGATGGATATTGGCACAGCAAAACTTACGCCTGATATATTAAAACAAGCACCACATCGTCTTATTGACACGCATGATCCAAGCCAGAGTTATTCAGCAGGTGAGTTTCGCGAAGATGCCTTGCGTGCGATTGATAGTGCTTTAGAACAGAAACGTATTCCATTGTTGGTCGGTGGAACCATGTTATATTTTCACGTCCTGCAACAAGGAATTGCAGCTTTACCTAAAGCCGATCTCGGTATACGCCAACGTTTACAATCAGCATTAGAGAAAGAAGGCGCGCAAAAATTACATGAGGAATTAACACGCATTGATGCCGTTGCTGCGCAGCGTATTCATCCCAATGATCCACAACGTTTATTGCGCGCGTTAGAAGTTGCTGCCATTACAGGTAAAACTTTAACGGAAATACAATCCACACAAATTATCACAAAACTTCCCTATCAATTTCTTAATATCGCACTTGTTTCAGAGGATAGAAGTTATCATCATCAGTTAATCGCACAACGATTTCAGGATATGTTGAAACAAGGCTTTATAGAAGAAGTAGAGAAATTGTTTAAGCGCGGCGATTTGAATGCAAATTTACCGTCCATTCGCACCGTAGGTTATCGTCAAATATGGAATTATTTAGAAGGCAACCTATCTCATCAAGAAATGCAAGAGCGCGCCATTATCGCTACACGGCAACTCGCTAAACGACAAATGACTTGGTTGCGTTCTTGGAAAAATCTACACTTACTTAATGCTGAAGAAAAAGCTAGCCATAATTTCGAAGAACTTATAAAAAAATCTTTAGCTTAACTGGGTTGATTTCAGTGTTTTTTTGCACGCAAGCAAAGCTACCACTCCAGCAATAGCACCGACCGCTAAATACAACCCAGGTACTGCAACATTATGCGTTTTAGTTATTAAAAACACCGCTATTAAGGGCGCAGTTCCGCCAAAGATAGAATAAGCAAGATTATAGCCCAACGAACCTAAGGTATAACGAACATTGATAGGAATTAAATCAATCGTCAATGCCATTAAAGGCCCCTGGAAACCAGCGGCTAAAACTGCAAATAAAATTTGCACCAGAATCAATGCGCCTAGATTGCCATGCGCGATAATAGAATAAAGTGGATAACTTAAAAAAACAAAACTTAATGCCGCCGTTAACATAATCGGTATTCGGCCAAGCTTATCGGATAAGATACCAAAAAAGACATTTAAAAAAATAACTAATATCAGTATTCCGGTATTGACCGCATTCGCATCGATTTTTGAATGACCTAATACATCCGAAACATACACCGGCATAAACACAAATACTAAATACGTAATTAACGCGGATAGTAAATACAACCCAAATAATTTAGCCACCAAAGACTTATGCGTCTTGACAATCGTTTTAAGCGGAAAAGCTTCCAGCAAACGATCGCGCGCTAGACATTCGAAAACATGTGTTTCACTGGTCTTAGAACGAATATAATAACCAATGACACCAGTAACCGCCGCCAATAAAAAAGGAATACGCCAGCCAATGCTATAAAGTAATTTACCTTGAAAAAACAGCAAGGTTAGAGAAACTATGGATGACGCTAACAGCATGCCGATACCGGAACCAACCCACACTAACGCTGAAAAAAAACCATTTCGCTTTTGCGGAATTGATTCAAGCGTAAAACAAACTGATCCAAAGGCCTCGCCGCCGACGGCGATACCTTGTAGTAAGCGTAATGCGATTAACAAAATAGGCGCGGTCATCCCCGCCGTTTCATAACTAGGCAGTAACCCGATGCCAAAAGTCGCTACAGCCATCAAGATTATTGTAAGACTTAAACTTTTTTTTCTACCTCGCGTATCTCCAAAATGGCCAAATAACAACGCGCCAGCCGGGCGTGCAATATAACCAATCGCGAAAACACCATAACTAAATAGCAATCCAAGTGCGGGCGTTAAATTTTTAAAAAAAAGTTGGGCAAAAACTGCGGCTAAATACGCATAAATAGTAAAGTCATACCATTCTAAAATAGTACCTATAGAAGCTGACAAAATAACTCGTCGCGAAACACGCTTTGGACTTAAATTTTTATTGGACATAAAATTATTTTTTTATTAACGAGTTGAATGATACCATTCAGTAAATTTTTTTAGCGCTTGTTGTCGAAATGAGTAGTGAAAAAAATCGGGCGTGTAACGCAATTCAGCTAAGGTTTTGTCCGAACCATTCGGTTTGAAAATAGCCGTAAAGGGTAGTTGAGGGTGGCTTGATAAATCGTAAGGAACAACCACAATACCTTTACAGACCCCTTCAAATAATTGTATTTGCTTTCCATCCGTGTAGGCTAATTGCAAAATAAAAGCGGCTCGATTATCGTCTTCAACTAATTTAAATAATCCTTTAAAGCCTAATCCTTGAAATACAAACTTTGATAAGGTGCCCGGAAACTGATTGTATGCTTCAAAAAAAATACCGCCATCATCCAGCAATAAAGGTTTATTTAATGCAGCAAAAGCTTTTTTAACTTTATCATGCACCACCTCTTTTTGATCCAAGCTTTGGATCTCATCGATATCTAGCGCATGTTGTCTAACCGTTATATCAGGACATTTTGTTTGAAAAAATTCAGAGACTTCTTCAAACTTGCCGGAATTACCCGTCACATAATAAATTTCGTTTTTCATGCTTTGGGCTATTAGCGGTTTAAATAAAGCGATTCAACCACACTATCTGCATTATTAGCAATAAACCCGCTAAAATAATCCTTCCATAAACGTGGTTTTTCAGTCTCTCGAACCAGGGGATGGCGCCAAACAAATTCAATAAATCGATCCGATAACTCGACACTTCCATCTGCCAATTGCACAACTTTCGTCATTGCGGCAGTTGCACTTTGCTCAATCCCTTGTTCAACTTGTCCTTTGATTACTCCGCCATTTTTATTCAAAGGGATATTTAAGGTTTCACTAACAAAGCCATTAAACGTATTTAAATCTTTAAATGCCTTAGATAAATGGATCGCCCACGCAAAATGGTTAACCTGACGCCCCATCACTAACACCCATGCCAATAGCTCATTACTCTCTTTTACAGTCATAAATTCTTTTACAGTAGGTAATGGCCAATCACGTCCTTTTAAATAACCCGTAACTAAGTTATACAATTCATAGATAGCTGTTTGATCCTGATTAAGCAAGCGTTTTTTTAAATAACTTAGGTGATCACTATCTAAAATTTTAGATTGAAGCGCATAAGATTCAATAATTTTTCTTACCTCTGGCCTTAGAGCTTCTAATCGAAAATCAGCTACAACCACTTGCGGTAAAGCATTTTCTGGTAGCTGTGTTTCAATATCTCGTTCCGCTAACCATACGAAGTCATTTTGCTTTTCTGCTAAATAATCCCCACCACGCACTTCATAGTCCAATAAGGTAAATAATTGTGACAATGCATTTATTCCAGTATGAGGCCCAGGAAGATCAATTAATGCAAAATGATCCCAACACAGGTGTTGATTGTATTGTTTTTGCAAAGCAGTTTGTATGCGTGAGATAGACAACAGATCAACGGCGTAACTACGCCAAAGCTGCCGAATAATTAGTTTTTTCGCATGATTTAACATATTATTACTCGTTTAAACAATATTGTTATACTATGACCCATGTATAAAATAGCCGTTTACATTCCAAGTGATTCGCTAGAAAAAGTCAAACAAGCCATGTTTGATCAAGGCGCTGGTCAATTGGGCAACTATGATCATTGCGCATGGCAAACATTAGGGCAAGGCCAATTTCGCCCCTTGGCACAAAGCAATCCTACCCTAGGCCAACACGGAAAACTTGAAATAACTGAGGAATATTTGGTAGAAATGGTCTGTGATAAGGCGGTTATTAAGTCAGTTATTGCGGCTTTAAAGCAAATACATCCTTACGAGGAACCCGCATACTCAGTCATTCATTTAGAAAATAACAACATCGATTAGTCTCTAATTTAGTGAGGAATTATTCCATGTCTAAAATACTGCGTGTTTTAGTTACGCTTGTCTGTACCTGTGTTTTATTAGCGTTGGTCGCCATTATTGGATTAGTTGTTTTTGTTAATCCAAATGATTTAAAACCACAAATTACTCAGGCAGTTGAAAAATACACCGGGCGCCAACTTCAATTAGGTGGCAATATCGAGTGGTCATTGTTTCCTTGGCTTGGATTACAGCTGAACCATACTACGCTCAACAATCTGCCTGGCTTTGGAGACAAACCGTTTGCATCCATTGATAAATTAGATATACAAGTTCGTTTACTTCCTTTATTGCATAAACAATTAGAGGTGGGGAAACTCCAAGTTAATGGTCTTACACTTAATCTTGAAAAAAATGCAAACGGTCAAACCAACTGGCAATTAAAGTCTCAAACACCTAGCATACCCGCCTCATCCTCCTCTAAAACATTATCCAATCAATTAAAACCATTAGGCGTAGTCATAGCCGGTTTAGATATTCAAAATGGTCATATCTTTTTCAATGATAATCAAAAAAATAAACATTATGAAATATCGCAATTACAATTAAAGAGTGCCAATATAACCACGAATAAAAGTTCTCCTTTAGCATTACAATTTAATTTAACCTCAAAAGAGCCGGTCCAGAACTCCAGCGTAAAACTGACTAGCGATGTCACTTTTAATGATGAAACAAAAACAATTGATCTTAGTAAATTAAATCTTAATATCGTATTGAAAGACCCTACCTATCCTAAAGGTAGTTTGCCAATTTCATTTCACGGAGATGCAAACTTTAATTTAAATAATCAAAGTTTTACGTCAAATAACTTTACTCTTACAATTAATCAAAATAAATTTAATGGGCATATTAAAGGACAATATTTACTGGATGACCCAACTTTATCGGGTGAGATCAGCGGCAGTCAATTAACTGTGGATCTACTTACCATTCAGCAATTGCAATCTCCTTTCCAATTCAAAAACAAGGTACTAACGCTTAATCCTATCAGCGGCAAATTTTATGAGGGTACTTATAGAGCAAACCTCCTAATCAATATGAGTGCAGCAGTACCACAAGTTGTTATTCAAACCGAGTTAAGCCAAATTAATGTTCAATCTTTATCTCAAGCCTTTGGAAACAAAGGGAAAATACAACTCGCGGGCTTAGCCAATCTTAATGGTCATTTTTCCACGAGTGGAAGCGATAAAGCGGCATTGACAAAAAATCTTAATGGAGAAGGCCAATTTAGCTTAAATAATGGCGCAATTAAGGGTGTTAATCTTTCTTATTGGGTTGCTTTAGGTAAAGCGTTACTTAAACATCAACCTAATCCTAGCGCTGAGGGTTCGGATACACCTTTTGATAAATTTACCGGTAACTTTATTATTTATCACGGCATAATAACGAACAATGATCTTAATGTAAGCAGCGGTCGATTACAGATTAATGGGAAAGGCTCTATCAACTTACCAGAACAGCAAATGAACTATGAAGTAAAAGCCCAACCTGTTCTAAGTGATGATACCCCGGATGGTATTGCCATTCCAATTAGAATAAGTGGCCCAATTACAAAACCCCAGATTGTTCCTATTCTCGATAAATTAAGCCTTGACATTTTTAAAGAAAAATTTAAAGGAAAAATACAAGAGCAATTGAACAAATTTGATTTAAATAAACTATTTCATTAAGGCGCAAATCGATCTCGCTTAATCGCGAGATCGATGATTTCAACGTGACACCCACTCTTTTACCTAAACATTTTCAAAAAAAAATATTGAACTGGTATGGTTCACATGGACGAAAAAATTTACCTTGGCAGCAAAAATCGCCCTATCATGTTTGGCTGTCGGAAATTATGCTGCAACAAACCCAAGTTGCTACGGTCATCCCATATTTTCAGCGTTTCATTCAACAATTTCCTGATTTAAATTCTCTGGCTATAGCAAATATTGATGAGGTATTAAATCTATGGGCAGGACTCGGGTATTATGCGCGTGGACGTAATTTACATCGCTGTGCACAATTAATTAAAGAAAAATATGCCGGTAAATTTCCAAAAAATTTAGTACAGCTAGAAAGCTTACCAGGGATTGGCCGTTCAACCGCAGGCGCCATACTTTCGTTAGGATTTGATCAACCTGCTGCTATTTTAGATGGGAATGTAAAACGGGTATTAACGCGTTTTCATGCTGTCTCAGGTTGGCCAGGCTTAACTTCTATCAACAAAAAACTATGGAAACTAGCAGAACATTATACTCCGCCTCAGCAAGCGGCTGCCTATACACAAGCTATGATGGATATGGGTGCATTAATTTGCACGCGCACCCAACCCAAATGTAACGATTGTCCTTTAAAAACTCATTGTTTAGCTTATAAAACAGGAAGTCCCGCTCAATTCCCCTCATCCAAACCCACAAAAAAATTACCGGTTCGTTCCATACAACTGTTAATTTTAATTAATCAACATCAGGAAATTCTCTTCGAAAAACGTCCGTCTACTGGAATTTGGGGCGGATTATGGAGCTTACCCGAATGCCCTGCCGATGCAGACGCCCAACATTTCTCAAAAAAATATTATTATTGCGACACAGAAAAATCGCAACCAATGGCTCAACTCAAACACACATTTAGTCACTTTCAGCTAGATATATACCCTGTAAGCATGAAGGTAAAAAAATGGCGTCCGCCACTGATGGAATCTGACGAGATAGTCTGGTATAACCTTCAACAGTTACAAAAAAAGGGCTTAGCTACCCCTATAAAAAAACTTATTCAACAATTAAACAATACTGCTTTCCTATGAACAGAACTATCTATTGCATAAAATTACAAGCGCAGGAAGAAGCGCTGGATTATCCCCCTTATCCGGGTGAACTAGGTCAACGTATTTACCAATCCATTAGTCAACCTGCATGGCAACAATGGATCAATCATCAAACCATGCTGATTAATGAATATCGTCTTAGCACGCTAGAACCGCAAACTAGAGAATTTTTAAAAAAAGAAATGTTAAAGTTTTTGTTTGCTGAAGGCGAAACGGAAGTTGAAATGCCAGCAGGTTTTACTCCCCCTCAATAACACAAGTAACGTGATGAAAAACCAACCTCAAAAACTCAGTCAACTTATTTTAAACAAACGACCTGATTTTAGCCCTAAAGTAGGCCTTGTTTTAGGATCAGGCTCTGCCAATCTTGCCGATAAAATTCAAGATCCTGTTATTATTCCTTATCATGAACTGCCTGGTTTTCCCATCAGTGGTGTTGCAGGGCATCCTGGGCGGCTTGTTTTAGGCTACCTAAACTCAACGCCTGTTGCTTGCTACCAAGGCCGGGTGCATGCCTATGAAGGGATGCAAGAAGAAGATTTTCGGCTTTTCATTCGCGTTTTAAAATGCCTCGGGTGCGAAACACTTTTAATGACCAATGCAACCGGATCCTTACGTAAAGAATTTAAACCAGGTCAACTCGTATTAATCTCTGATCATATCAACTTTCATCCTATGAATCCGTTGGTTGGTATTAATGACGATGAATTTGGCCCCCGTTTCTTTTCAATGGATGATGCTTACGATAAAACTTTAAGACATCGATTACAGCAAACAGCTAAAAAATTAAATATCGAATTGCCCGAAGGTATTTATTTCAGCGTTTTAGGACCTAGTTTTGAAACGCCTGCTGAAATTCGCGCTTATAAGATATTAGGTGCCGATGTTATCGGAATGTCGACGGTGCCTGAAGTGATCGTCGCTCGCCATTGCGACATGAAAGTCGCCGTTATTTCTGTCGTCACTAACCTTGCTGCGGGATTAAGTGACGAAGTTATCACTCACGAAGGCACATTACATTTTGCATCACAAGCCAGTCATAATTTGGAACGATTGTTAGAAAACGCGATTGATCAATTACATACGGTTCATGCTTAAGCCAGCAGGAAGAAGGTTTAAACTTCTTCCTTGCTTTAAACACAATTTCAACCAACGCTGGTTAAAGACGGTGCGCTTCCGCTGCGCTTTAGTTCGCTATCATTATTAGCAGGCTGTACAGGGCAAAAAATACTGGATGAGCGCGATAGCTTTTTTGTTTCAGCTAACGACAACTTACTTGATAAGCTCGTAGCTTCTAAAGCTACTGACACATCGAGTAGTGGCTTTTCAGATAGAGTCATTTCTCTTTCTGGAAGTTTATTCCTAGATTTAAATGACTCAATCAAATCGGGTATACATAATATTATTCCTACAGCAACTAATGCTAATGTTATAGGCAGTACAGCCGATGGAACAAATATTACGAATATTGTTAGCAACGCACACGTAAAGACTACTAACATTTCTAATTGTAAACTTTCTGACTGTTCCGACCTTTCAAGCACATCAGCAATAATATTCAATTCATTAATGAACAATGGTCCCTGTTTAACATCATTCTCAAAACTTTTTTCAATTTCATAAAAGCGACAAAGCCTTTCAAATCCTTTAGAACGAAGTAATGTAAACAATCCAATGTACTTTTCCCTACCTAACTTGTTCTTAAAAAGCTTAGAACCATGTTTCATTAACGTGTTTAGATTTGAATTTCCAAATAAGGTATCATTTAATAATTTTTGTCGTATTTTTTCTCTATCTATCGCAACCCAACAATATTCATTCTTAAAGTTGCTAACCCAGCAATATTCACCCTGTAAAAAAAAATAATTATTTAAATAAATATCTTTGAAATCTTCCTTGTGAAACCTATAAGCAATAAACTGATCGTTAAACCTATATTCATTATTACTTGAATAGGTATTTAACGCTTTTAACCTATTAACAAGCTCATCTATTTTTACTAAAAAACTTTCATCTTCTGGAGAAAGTGAATTTATCTCTTTAACTATTGAAAGCACCATACTAACCCGCCTTTAATGTATTTATCAAAAATCATGCTTATAAAATTTAGCAAATGAATCTTAAGAAAGATGAAATTATTTCACCTTTAAAAAAATTATTTTTTTGTGCGCAAGACCGCAAAGAATACCACCATTTTTAATTTATTTTAAAATTTAAACTAAATTAAAAAATATATTATTTATATTTTAATTTAATATTTTTGAATACAAAAAATGGTGTGAGGGATATTATTGAATGGTATAGCCGCCGTCGATAGTAACCAACGCGCCTGCCATAAACGAAGCACTATTACTACATAAAAATCCGACAACGTCCGCGACTTCTTCAGGTTTTCCAACGCGTTTTAAAGGCATTCGCTCTGCAACATCATTTTTAATGATATGTTCTGCTAAACCATTTTTTTCCTGAAACTGTTGAATCACGCGTTGATACATCGGTGTATCAATCGTTCCCGGACAAACACAATTCACTCGAATGCCATATTTAGCATAATCCAATGCGGTGCTTTTGGTTAATTGTGCAATCGCGGCTTTACTCGCGCCGTAGATAGCACATTGTTCTTTTGCAATAAACGCCTGATCAGAAGCCATTAATACAATAGCGCCAAACTTTTGTTTACGCATGATGGGTAAAATTTGTTGCAAACAAAAAATGGTTCCAAACAAATTACTTGAAATAACGTGATTCATTTCTTCCAAACTACTTTCTTCAATCGTTGCAAACAAATGCACGCCCGCGTTACAAAAAAGAAAATCAATCTGTGGCGTTTTTTGTTGAATCGTTGCAATGACGTCTTTAACTTGGTGAGGGTTAGACACATCACAGGGAAAGTATTGAATATTTTTGCTACAGGGATAATCTAACTCTTTTTTATCCAGTATATAGACCGTGGCATTTTCTCGACTAAACAACTGAGCTGTCGCGGCACCTATTCCTGAAGACCCACCTGTTATTATTATTGTTTTATTTTGAAATCTCATTTTGCTCTTACTTGAATCGGTGAATAAGGTTCTACTTGTACAAGGTCAATCAAAGCTTGGCGCCATAATTCTAATAACGCGATAAACGTAACGACAACACCCATGCGGCCTTCGTTTAAGGTAAAAAACGCAGTAAACTCAATGCAGCTTTCTATAGAAAGTTTATTTAAAATTTGTGCCATACGATCTCGAATCGACAGCGGCTCTTGAGCGATCGCATGATGCATTGTTAATTCGGCACGTGTCAAAACTGATTGTAGCGCACTCACTAAATCTTCTAAATCGAGCGGAGGGCGAACCTCATCGGTAGCACGTGTTACTGAGCTTAATTCTGCTTGTGCCATTGCTAAAAAAATATCACGACCTTGTCTAGGCAACTCATCTAGCTCACACGCTGCTTGTTTCATCTGCTCATATTCTTGCAAACGGCGAATTAATTCAGCACGGGGATCAGCCTCTTCAACAGATTGTGGCATAGCAGGTTTAGGCAATAATAAGCGCGATTTAATTTCCGTTAATACCGCCGCCATGACCAAATATTCTGTCGCTAACTCAATTTCTAAAACCTGCATCAACTCAATGTAGTGCATATATTGACGCGTAACTTCGGCAACAGGAATGTCCAAAATATCAAAATTTTGTTTTTTGATAAGATAAAGCAATAAGTCTAAAGGTCCGGTAAAACTTTCTAAGAGTATCTCTAGCGCTTGCGGAGGAATATAGAGGTCGCTTGGCAGCTGAACAAAGGGTTGCCCACGAACCGTTGCTAACGGTGCTGAATCTGCTGTTATAGATGAAATATTTTCTGTCATGTGGCGTAGTGTAATGCTTAAAGACCAAAAATCCTAAAGAAGGTCGACAATAATCCTTGCAACATGGGACCTAATATCCTTGCTAACAAACCACTGGCCAATAATAAGACTAAAATCAAAAAGCCATATATTTCAAGCTTATTAAAGCGGTAGGCCATGGCAGGCGACAAAAAACTAGCCACAATTCGACTTCCATCCAGTGGCGGGACAGGAAGCAAATTTAATAACATCAATACCAAATTAATGGTAATACCGATCTGCCCCATATAAGCAAAAGGAGCACTATGGAAGCTCACCCCGAGCTTAGCCACAATAACCCAAAGCAAAGCCATCCCCAAGTTAGCCAGGGGTCCTGCTGCTGCCACAAATGCCATATCACGGCGCGGGTTTCTCAAGTTACGCCAAGTAATTGGCACCGGCTTAGCCCAACCAAAAACAAAGCCACCCAGAAAAAAAAGAATAGCCGGTACAATAATAGTACCGATGGGATCAATATGTTTAATGGGATTTAAGGTCAAACGACCCAGCATTTTTGCGGTAGGATCGCCGCATTTAGACGCTACCCACCCATGTGCCGTTTCGTGAACGGTAATAGCAAAAATAAGGGGGATCACCCAAAGAATTATTTTTTGCGCTAAAGAAAACTCACCCATCATATTATGCTAGAAAAAATTAGAGTATATACGAATTTCATAAAACCAACGTAAATCAAACGATTATGCGTATTTCATCCCCCTTAAATATAACATATATATAAAACTAATTTTCAGAGGCTTAAATTCCCTCCCCGTTAAAAATACGGTAAAATGCTCTGAAAAAGAACGTAGTGCTCATCTGCATCATAAAAATTAAAGAGAATCCTTCATGTCATACCAACAGATTAAAATCCCAAATCAGGGAGAGAAAATCAGTGTTAATTCTGATTGCTCCCTCAATGTTCCAAACCAACCCATTATTCCCTTCATCGAAGGCGATGGAATCGGCATTGATATTACCCCCGTTATGAAAAAAGTGGTCGATGCTGCGGTAGAAAAGGCCTATGGGGATGAGCGCCGCATTGCCTGGATGGAAGTTTTTGCCGGAGAAAAATCTACCCATGTTTATGGAAAAGATACCTGGTTGCCAGACGAAACATTAGAAGCACTTAAAGAATATGTTGTTTCCATTAAAGGACCTTTAACGACACCCGTGGGTGGCGGTATTCGCTCACTGAATGTGGCATTACGTCAACAACTCGATTTATATGTTTGCTTACGTCCCGTTCGTTATTTCAAAGGTGTTCCTAGCCCGATGCGCGAACCTGAGAAAACCAACATGGTTATTTTCCGCGAAAACTCAGAAGATATTTATGCGGGTATAGAATGGGAAGCAGATAGCCCAGAAGCTAAAAAAGTTATTGCGTTTTTACAAAATGAAATGCATGTTAAAAAAATTCGTTTTCCAGAACACTGTGGTATTGGTGTAAAACCAGTTTCTAAAGAAGGTACACAACGTTTAGTCCGACGCGCTATTCAATACGCTATTCAAAATGACCATCCTTCCGTGACTTTAGTGCACAAAGGTAACATCATGAAGTTTACCGAAGGTGCATTTAAAGATTGGGGTTATGCCGTCGCTAAAGAAGAATTTGGTGCTGAACTATTAGATGGTGGACCTTGGATGCAATTGAAAAACCCAATCACCGGCAAAACCATCGTCATTAAAGATTTCATCGCTGATGCTTTTCTACAGCAAATTTTACTCCGCCCTGAAGAATATAGCGTTATTGCCACCCTTAACCTCAATGGTGACTATATTTCAGATGCACTCGCTGCACAGGTAGGTGGTATCGGTATCGCCCCAGGCGCCAATCTGAGTGATAAGGTAGCAATGTTTGAAGCTACGCATGGCACCGCACCTAAATACGCTGGTCAAAATAAAGTCAATCCAGGCTCAATCATTCTTTCCGCTGAAATGATGTTAAGACACATGGGTTGGAATGAAGCCGCTGATTTAATCATTTCCGGCATGGAAGGCGCTATTCAATCGAAAAAAGTCACTTATGACTTTGCTCGTCTGATGCCAGAGGCTAAAGAAGTAAGCTGCTCTGATTTTGGCCAAAATATAATCAACCATATGTCTGCTAAACACTCAGTTGCTAGCGTTAACTAAGTAAAAAATCGACATAGCTCGTTAAAAAGGCCTTAGTGGTGAGTTTATCTGCTCCACTGAGGCCTTTTTTTATGATAAATATATATGGGAAAAGCCCTTATTTTTATAGCTCCTATCATTGGCTTTCAAAATCACGCATTTTAAAAATACCAAAACTCGCAAATCCCTGAATTTCGGCTAGGCTAAAAATAAAGGGAATATTATTTTTCTAACATGGATTACCTGACTAATTAATAACAGTGGAAATCGTTTCTATACGAGAAAACACGGATTTTTTTACCTGTTTGAGATAAGGAGGGGGCACCATGTTTAGCAAAGAACTTGAGATGAGCTTAAATACGATATTTAAGCAAGCACGCGAAAAGCGTTATGAATATCTAACAGTTGAACACTTATTACTCGCACTATTAGAAGAGCCCTCTGCAGTTGCAGCGCTCAAAGCATGTGGAGCTAATTTAAGTCGGCTTAAAAATGAACTAAATAATTTTATTGCGGCAACAACGCCTTTATTTCCAGCGACCGACGCTAATCTAGATATACAACCTACATTAAGTTTTCAACGCGTACTACAACGCGCTATTTTTCAAGTACAGTCTAGCGGCAAGACAGAAGTGAATGGCGTTAACATACTCGCTGCTATCTTCGGCGAACAAGACAGCCAAGCTATTTATTTTTTACGGCGTGAAAACGTAACACGCTCTGATTTATCGAATTATATTTCACAAGGCCTTCCTAAAATACAAGAAACTCCCGATGCTAAATTAAGTCAGTTTGTCACTGAGGAAGAAATGACTATCGAAGGCCCAGGCAATAGCCCATTAGAGTTATATGCCATTAATCTCAATAGTAAAGCACGAACGGGAAAAATTGATCCGTTAATTGGCCGTAAAGAAGAATTAGCACGCGTTGTTCAAACACTTTGCCGACGACGAAAAAATAATCCTTTATTAGTCGGAGAAGCTGGCGTCGGTAAAACAGCGATCGTTGAAGGACTTGCTTTAGCAATCGTGAAAAAAGAAGTACCTAGCGTGCTTGAACATAGCACTATTTACTCACTCGATTTAGGTAGCTTATTAGCTGGCACTAAATACCGTGGTGATTTTGAAAAAAGATTCAAAGCGCTACTTGCGCAACTTAAACAAGAACCTCAATCCGTTTTATTCATTGATGAAATTCATGTCGTGATTGGTGCAGGTGCAGCATCCGGTGGCGTGATGGACGCTTCTAATTTAATTAAACCCTTGTTAACAACGGGTGAATTAAAATGTATCGGCGCAACCACTTACCAAGAATACCGTAGTATTTTTGAAAAAGACCGTGCGCTAGCCCGACGTTTCCAAAAAATAGATGTACCTGAACCGAATGTTGAAGAAACTCTCTCGATTTTACGCGGTTTACGTGAACATTTAGAAACACACCACCAAGTTAAATATCGAATGAACGCATTACGTGCAAGTGTAGAACTGGCGGCACGTTACCTACCCGACCGCTTCTTACCCGACAAAGCGATTGATATCGTTGACGAAGCCGGGGCTTATCAAGCACTGCAACCTAAACATAAAAAGAAACTGTTTATTGGTATTCATGAAATTGAATCCATTGTCGCCAAAATGGTTCGCATTCCTACACGCAACGTTTCTGCTTCGGATAAAAATCGCTTACGCCACTTAGAAGAAAAATTAAAGCATCGTGTGTTTGGACAATCCCATGCCATAGAAAATCTTTGTGCCGCCATGAAATTGACACGCTCTGGCCTAAGGGAAACCAACAAAACTATCGCTTCCTTTCTATTTGCCGGCCCTACCGGTGTTGGAAAAACCGAAGTCACACGTCAATTAGCCGAACTCATGGGGATCGAGCTACTACGCTTTGATATGTCGGAATATATGGAGCGACACAGCGTGTCCCGATTAATCGGTGCCCCTCCAGGTTACGTGGGTTATGATCAAGGTGGCTTATTAACTGAAGCCGTCAATAAACATCCGCACGCCGTTTTACTATTAGACGAAATTGAAAAAGCACATCCAGATATTTTTAACTTATTATTACAGGTTATGGATCACGGCAGCTTAACCGACACAAACGGCAGAAAAACCGATTTCAGCCACGTTATATTAGTCATGACCAGCAATGCGGGTGCAGAACATTGGAGTCGACAAGCCATCGGCTTCGCTGCAGAAGCATCATCCCTAAGTGGCGAGAATCCAGAGGCCATAAAACGTATATTCTCACCTGAGTTTCGTAATCGCTTAGATGCGACGATCTACTTTAATTACCTCTGCCCTGAAGTCGTCTCGCAAGTGGTTGATAAATACTTATTAGAATTAGAAACACAGTTAGAGAAAAAACATGTATGCCTAAGTGTAGACAAAGCAGCGCGTGTTTGGCTTGCCAAACACGGTTATGACAAAGCGATGGGAGCACGCCCCATGGCGCGCTTAATACAAGAAAAGATTAAAAAGCCGATTGCCGATGAATTACTATTTGGTCGGCTCGCGCATGGTGGACAGCTAACGCTAACGTGTGCCAATGCTAATCTACAATTGATTATTCATGAAAAAGGTGTACAGGCAGCAATCGCTTTACCACCACAACAATTATCCCAGGCACCTATTGGGTAGGCGGCTTGGGTTTATCCATATCATTGCCTTTACCTCGGAATATAATACGCCCTTTGCTAAGATCATAGGGCGTCATTTCTACCTTGACCTTATCCCCTGTTAAAACCCGAATATAACTTTTACGCATACGTCCTGAAATATGAGCATTAATAACATGCCCATTTTCCAGCTGTACTCGAAACAAGGTATTGGGTAAGGTCTCAATTACAGTACCTTCCATCACAATTTGATCTTCTTTCGACATAATTTACCTAAAAATGAATTCTATACGACAAACGAGCCGCTATGTTGCCGTAAACAAAGCTGATTTACAATAACCTTTTCATTGAGTGTATTATTCGCGCTATACTCACAGCAATGGTATTTTTGGCAACGCGCCGCGAAAATGAAGCAACTGCGAATTGAGCGGCAACGCCGCCAAAAGTTCCTATGCAAAGCGTATTAGGAGATTTTTATGTCCACTACATCCCAAGTTCATGCTGTGTCTGAACAATTAGGTAAGCTACTTAAACAACACCAACTTAAATTAGCTACCGCTGAATCTTGTACCGGTGGTCAACTCGCACAAACCATTACCGCGATACCCGGCGCTTCGGCCTGGTTCGAACGTGGTTTTGTCACCTACTCCAATTTATCAAAACAAGAATTGCTCGGCGTATCAGAAAAAACATTAGTCGATTACGGTGCCGTGAGTGAAAAAACAGCGCAAGCAATGGCCAAAGGGGTTTTAGAAAACAGTCTTGCCGATATTAGTGTAGGCATTACTGGCATTGCAGGCCCTGAGGGTGGAACACAAACTAATCCAGTAGGCACGGTTTACTTCGCATGGGCTTACAAAAATTCTATTACTGAAACTCATAAACACCATTTTGATGGTGATCGGCTAATTATACGTTACGCAGCGGTAGAATTTTGTTTAAAAAAATTAATTATTTTTATTGGAAAAATTAATAATATTTAAGTAGAATAAAAATCAATGTTAGAGTTTTTCTCTAAAAAAAACAATATTATATTTTATGAATTTAGAAAATCATTATAAATTAACTATTTTGAACATAAATGGGGAAACTTATTCATCAAGCTCTCCATTTGGTAATGGTAACTGTGCTTTTTATGCCTTCTTGTGTGGTTGTATTGAAAGCATCACCAGTAATACTTTAAATATAAACGATAAAGACTTTACAGATTTTATAGAAACAGTTAAAAGTCAATTAAAGTTAGTAACCATCCCCCAACTTGAAGACGAGCTACAATCTGATTTCAATCAATTTAACAAATTTATTCAACAACCCGGTCTCACTTTTTCTAAATTTAAAAACTATCTTATTGAGTCGCCATTAACTCGCTCCAAACTCGCTGCTATAAACTTAATATTTGGCCCTGGACTAAGGTTTCGAGCTGCTACAAACTATTACGAAGTTTGCAGCAAAGAATTGGGAGTACCAAAAGAAGAACTACCTGAAGAGGACCGAAACTTTTTTGAGGATCAGCAATGGGTAACAACTGCTGTACTTCATGCTTTAGCAGAAAAATATAAATTACCGGTTAAATTTTTATCTGAAATTCGAGAAAATGATGATCCTTCCGCCAAAGCTAGATATTTTAAAGAATCAGCCGGAGATCCAAGTCAAGTACCCTTATTCACTTTATTACTAAAAGGAAACGAATCAGATCGTCATTGGTATCACATTGAACAACTAACCCCTTCTGAAAATATCAAGGAATTACGTAAAATATGCGAAGAATTACGTAAAATATGCGCAGAAATACCTCATACAACCACTTTAAATCAGTTTTCTAAAACCTTAAATACATTATCATATCTCCTTGAGAAAATTTATGATAATGAAACTAACGAGAAAGAATTGCTGTGGATTGGAGAAGAGGCAAAGTTAGCAGCGCAAATAAGCCTTAAAATTGTCAATGAATGGCGGGATAACAATTTGAAGAATGATGGTTCTGGATTTAATACTCAGGGCTTACACATCATTCAACAAGAATTGATAGAAAAATCTTTTAAGATGGATGATTCAGTGGATGCAGCCATAGCCGCTATTCTTCAAGCTATTGAATTGCTTAAGTTTAAGGAGTTTATAGATAAAAAAGATGCAACTTCAGCTCAAACCCCCTCACTATCATCAAACCCTTCTGCTTTACATAAATCTTGTTCGCAAGGCGTACCGACACCTTGCACTTTTAGTCCAACTGTATATGTTAAATAATATAATCCATAATCAGCGGAGCATGATCAGAGAACCGCTCTTGTTTGTAAATAGCTACCGATTTAATCTTATCTTTTAAACCTGGCGTAACGACTTGATAATCGATACGCCAACCGACATTTTTATCCCAAGCACGACCTCGGTTTGACCACCACGTGTATTGATCCGGTAACTGGTTTATCTCCCTAAAAGCATCGACAAAACCGAGTGGACCAAATACTTCATCTAACCATGCGCGTTCTTCGGGTAAAAAACCGGAGTTTTTTTGATTGCCGCGCCAGTTTTTTAAGTCACTCTTTTTGTGTGCAATATTCCAGTCGCCACAGATAATGTATTCACGTTTGTGTTTTCTTTGTTGTTTTAAAATTTCTGCATACGCTTTGAGAAATTCAAATTTAAGCGCTTGACGAGATTCACCGGATGTACCGGAAGGCATGTACAGCGAAGCCACGCTTAAACCAGGAAAATCTAACTGAATGTAGCGGCCTTCTTTATCTGCGGTTTCCCAACCCAATCCGGTAGTAACTCTTTCCGGCTTTAGGCGAGTATAAATTGCAACACCGCTATAACCTTTTTTTTCGGCATCAAAAAAATAAGCTTGATAACTGGGTAATTGGATGGACTCCCTAACTTGATGTGCTTGCGCTCTGGTTTCTTGCAAGCAAATCACATCAGCATTTTGGGTTTGCAACCAATCAAAACACCCTTTTTTTGCGGCCGAACGTATACCATTCAGATTTAAACTAATAACTCGCATAATTAAAAAGGTAATTTGAATGAAGGATCCCGCGCTAATAATTCTTTAGCGAATAACGCTTGGATACGCTGCATCGCTTCCTTACTATCTGCTTCAAAACGAAGGATTAAATAAGGGCTGGTGTTAGAAGCGCGCACTAAACCCCAACCATCGCTAAATTCAGCACGTACGCCATCAATTTTGCTAATGGAGGCATTAGGAAATTCCACTGTGTTTTGAAATTCCTGCATAAATGCAAATTTTTTATCTTCCGCAATCGCTAACTTTAATTCGGGTGTATTAATGCTATTTGGAAGTGCAGCAAAAACTTCACTGCAACTTTGATCGCCGCTTGCGATAATTTCGAGTAAACGCGCCGCAGTATAAAGTCCGTCATCGAAGCCATACCAACGCTCTTTAAAAAAGATATGCCCACTCATTTCGCCCGCTAATAACGCACCGCTCTCTTCCAATTTGGCTTTAACAATAGAATGCCCGGTCTTCCACATTAAGGAATGCCCGCCTTGTTGTTTAATCAGCTCCGCTAAATTTCGGGTTGATTTGATATCATAGATAATCAGTGCACCCGGATTGCGCGCTAAAACGTCGCTGGCATACAACATCAATTGTCTATCCGGCCAAATGATTTCACCCTTATTGGTAACGACACCTAATCTATCGCCGTCCCCATCCAATGCCAAACCCAGATCAGCTTTATGTTCTGCAACAGCATGAATTAAATCGGTTAAATTTTCCGGAACACTGGGATCAGGATGATGATGTGGGAAACGTCCGTCTACTTCACAAAATAATTCAATGACCTCACAACCCAAACGACGTAATAATTCGGGTGCGACCACACCGGAAATTCCACTGCCACAATCCACGACCACACGTAGGCGCCGCTTCAATTTAATGTCACTAAGAATGCGCTCCATATAACTTTCAAGCACATTGATTTCTTTATAAGTGCCATGACCGGACTTAAAGGATCCGGCTTGAATTCTTGTATAGAGCGCCTGAATGGTTTCTTCAGACAAACTTTTGCCGGCCAATACAATCTTTAAGCCATTATAATTAGCGGGATTATGGCTAGCCGTTAACATCACGCCCGAACGTGTGTCTAAGGTGCGCGTTGCAAAATACAACACGGGACTCGGCACTTCACCAATATGAATAACGTCACATCCACTCTCACGCAATCCCTGATGCAATGCTTCGAGTAAAACCGGCCCAGACAAACGTCCATCACGCGCGGTAATAATAGTCCGCTCATTTTGTTCTTGCGCTGTGCTGCCAATCGCTTTCCCTAATAGGAAAATAACTTCAGGCGTTATGCTTTCATCAACCACGCCTCGAATATCATATGCACGAAAAATACTTGCTGGAATATGGGTTAATAACACTTTTTCCATACCTATGCTCCCTCTATTATTGCCTTTTGAATATTGCCTTGAAAACGTATCTTTTCAGGTGGCAAAGATACTCTCACAACCACTGGATTTTCGGCAACCCCACGCATTGTTAAGTGCGAAAATTAGGGTATTGCTGTTAATGCTAAAGACGCGCTAATCACAGATATATTAACATGCTTTTCCCAACTTATTCACAGCTTATTAAAAACTTTTTCACTGCATATAGTGGTTGCATCAGATAGACACCACATGATATTGTGTTAATCGCACTGTGAGTGATGTTCTCACCCGCGTTAAAAATAACCATTGTCCTGCGTTAACCACAGGATCAAAAAGAGAAAGCGCAAAAAGAAATCTAAGCTTAACCACGCTGTATTCGCATCCATACTCACCGCATGCGGTTTTTGGCAAGGCACCGCACGAACGAAGCACTGGAGTGTATTAACAAGCTACATTGCGAGTCGAGCGGCAACATAGACAAAAATTCAAATGCGCTGCGTATATTACTGTTTTATATTGTTTTAGTGTTTTAGTGTTTTAGTACCAAGGAGCCTCCATGAGCGCACTTTTATCCGAATCAATCACATCTTCCCTTTTGCTGAATGCAAATGAGCCGATCCTATCCCCTGCCACAGAAAAATCTGCGGTTGTAGGCACCAACGAATTACACGTGGTTAAACGTAATGGAAAACCGGTTAATTACGATCCCAGCAAAATCCGCATTGCTATTACCAAAGCTTTTCTTGCTGTAGAAGGTGGACAAGCCGCTGCCTCAAGTCGTATTCATGAGCGCGTAGAGCAACTCACTGAACAAATCACGCATATATTACAAGGGCGACTACCGCTAGGCGGCACACTGCCAATTGAGACCATACAAGACCAAGTGGAACTGGTTTTAATGCGCGCCGAAGCACACCAAGTCGCTAAAGCTTATGTACTCTATCGCCACGAGCGCCGAAAAATGCGTGAGCAAGCCGCTACGCAACCAGACATTCAACTACAAGTTACCTTACCCGACGGCAGCCTACGTCCATTAAACATGGAGCAGCTTAGCCGGCTCATCATAGACACCTGTCATGATTTAAGCGAACTCAATCCCGGTCTTATTTTGCAAGAAACCTTGCGGAATTTATACGACGGCATGCCGTTGGCGGATATCGACAAAGCGCTGATTATGAGCGCGCGTTCTTTGGTAGAGCAAGAACCTAATTACACCTATGCTACCGCACGATTTTTATTAAGAACACTCTACGCCGAAGCCTTACAGTTTCTAGGCATAGAAAGAAATATCAGCACCGACACCTTACACGACGTGTACCGTCATTACTTTCAGCATTATCTAGATACCGGCATTGCGCTCGAACTACTAGACCCTGAACTAAAAAGTTTTGATATCCAAAAACTGACCGCCGCCCTACTGCCACAACGCGATCAGAAATTTACCTATTTAGGGCTGCAAACGCTTTATGATCGTTACTTCCTACACGCGGATGAAGTTCGCTTTGAATTACCACAAGCCTTTTTTATGCGCGTGGCCATGGGCTTAGCTATCAAAGAACCCAACAAAGAAGAACGTGCAATTGAGTTTTATACCTTACTCTCTGCGTTCGACTATATGGCGTCTACCCCAACCCTGTTCAACTCAGGTACCTTACGCCCGCAACTCTCGAGCTGTTTTTTAACCACCATCGGCGACGATCTGGACCAAATTTACAGTGCCATAAAAGACAATGCCTTACTCTCAAAATTTGCCGGCGGTTTAGGCAACGATTGGACCTCTGTACGCGGCATGGGTGCACGTATCAAAGGTACGAACGGAAAATCCTTAGGCGTAGTGCCCTTCTTAAACGTCGCTAACGCATCCGCCGTTGCCGTTAACCAAGGCGGAAAACGCAAAGGCGCCGTCTGTGCTTATTTAGAAACCTGGCACTTAGACATAGAAGAATTTTTAGAGCTAAGAAAAAACACCGGCGATGACCGACGTCGTACACACGATATGAATACGGCCAATTGGGTACCTGATTTATTCATGAAACGACTCATGCAAGGCGAAGACTGGACGTTATTTTCACCGGACGAAACACCGGATCTACACGATCTGTATGGCGACGCCTTCGAGGAAATCTATATCGCCTATGAAGCCAAAGCAGCGCGTGGCAAGATTAAAAACTTTAAACGAATACGCGCGCTTAATCTATGGCGTAAAATGCTAAGTCTATTATTTGAAACAGGTCATCCTTGGATTACTTTCAAAGATCCTTGTAACCTGCGCTCGCCCCAACAGCATGTGGGAACGATCCATAGTTCAAACTTATGTACTGAAATCACGCTCAACACTTCCATAGATGAAATTGCGGTGTGTAATTTAGGTAGTATTAATTTACCGCAACATCTAACCGCAACCGGAGAACTGGACCAAACCAAATTACGCGCCACCATTCGTACTGCCATTCGTATGTTAGATAACGTGATTGATATCAACTATTACACCGTACCCCAAGCACGCCACTCTAACTTACAACATCGGCCGATTGGTTTAGGGGTGATGGGTTTTCAAGATGCGCTGTATCGTTTACGTGTACCGTATGCGTCAGAACAAGCGATTAGCTTTGCCGATCAATCAATGGAACTAATCAGCTACTATGCGATAGAAGCCTCCAGTGATTTAGCCGAAGAACGCGGTAGCTACCAAACCTTTTCCGGTTCATTGTGGAGCCAAGGTATTTTACCGATTGATTCCATCGCTCTCTTACAAGCCAGCCGCGGTGAATGGCTGAACCAAAACCAAACTACCACCTTAGACTGGGCGCCTCTACGCCAAAAAGTCATGCAAAACGGCATGCGTAATTCAAACTGTATGGCGATTGCACCAACGGCGACGATTTCAAATATTTGTGGTGTTTCTCAATCTATAGAGCCCACTTACCAAAATATCTTCGTCAAATCGAATATGTCTGGTGAATTCACAGTTATTAATCCGTATTTGATTAAAGACTTAAAAGCACTCGGACTTTGGGATACCGTCATGCTCAATGACATTAAATACTACGATGGTAGCTTACAAAAAATTGAGCGTATTCCAAACGAACTAAAACAACTGTACGCAACCGCCTTCGAAGTACCCGTACACTGGTTAGTAGAAGCCGGTTCTAGACGACAAAAATGGATTGACCAAAGCCAGTCTTTAAACCTGTACCTCGCCGAACCGTCAGGAAAGAAATTAGATGAATTATATAAATTAATCTGGCTCAAAGGTCTGAAAACCAGTTATTACTTACGCACCTTAGGGGCGACGCATATGGAAAAAGCAACCCTGGAAAAAGGCCATTTAAACGCCGTGCAATCACTTGCTGAAGCGAAGAGTTGTTCCATCCTCGATCCAGACTGCGAGTCCTGCCAATAACCTACTATTTTCGGAGAATTGTAATGACTGCTGATGCTTTAAAAAGCTTTAAAATGGACACCGCACGTATCCAAGTCGGTGATAAACAAATCATTAACTGTGATTGCGATCTGAATCAACTCGTGCCCTTTAAATATCTCTGGGCCTGGGAAAAATATTTAGCGGGGTGTGCCAATCATTGGATGCCACAAGAAATTAACATGTCGGCCGATATCGCTTTATGGTTCGATCCCAAAGGTCTTAGCGAAGATGAACGCATGGTTATCGAGCGCAGTCTCGGTTTCTTTTCAACGGCAGATTCTTTGGTGGCGAATAATCTTGTGTTAGCGGTTTATCGGCATATTACCAACCCCGAATGCCGTCAATACTTACTGCGCCAGGCTTTCGAAGAAGCGGTACATACGCATGCTTACCAATATGTGATTGAAAGTTTAGGCATGGATGAAGCACGTCTGTTCAACATGTATCGCGAAATACCGAGCGTTGCTAAAAAAGCAGAATGGGCATTGCCGTTTACGCAAAGCTTATGCGATCCGCACTTCCGTACCGGTACGCCTGAAAACGATCAACGTTTACTCCGTGACTTAATCGCGTTTTATGTCGTTTTTGAAGGCATATTCTTCTACGTCGGCTTTTCACAAATTTTAAGCATGGGACGACGCAATAAGATGACGGGCACCGCCGAACAATTCCAATATATTTTACGCGACGAATCAATGCACCTTAACTTTGGTATCGACGTCATCAACCAAATCAAACTCGAAAACCCACATCTGTGGACCAGTGAGTTTAAAAAATACGTCATTGATCTCGTTAAAGAAGGCGTAGAACTAGAATACCAATATGCTTTAGACACCATGCCACGCGGCATTCTTGGATTAAATGCCAACATGATGTGGGACTACTTACGTTTCATCGGTAATCGACGTTTAACCCAAATTGGTTTAGCGGAACAATATCCGGGAATTAGCAATCCATTACCATGGATGAGTGAAATTATCGATCTTAAAAAAGAAAAGAATTTCTTTGAAACACGTGTCACCGAATACCAAACCGGCGGTAGTTTAAATTGGGATTAGACAGAAAAATAGATAAAAAAAACTACGCATGCAAACGTATTTAGCAATTAATTTGCATGCGTATAAAACGTTTGAAATTTATATTTAAATTTAATATAATTTAAAAAAATATATTTTAAAGAAACTAAAAACTTCTTCAAAATATAATGAAATATTACGATAATGAGAGGGAATTCATGCCAGCTGTCTATTTACAAAATAAAAAACCCCCAGCATTAACCCCCACCCCCGAAAGAAAAATTACTGATCGTGACAAAGCTATTGCAGTTACGTATGTATGTTTTATACAAATAATACAGAATATTAAGGATCAGGAATTAAACCTAAGTATACATATAAATCAACTGCAAAAAGCAGAGATAATTGCTGCACTCCAGAAAGTAAACATTACCCATAAAGGGTTGATGCAAGATGAATCCACGGAAAGTGTTAGCTATGAGCCTGTAGCAAATCTCAACACTGACATAATGAGCAAAAATGAAAATACTGGTTTTGTTATTACATTAATTGGAACGGCAACACAAATAGCTGAAACGCTGCAAAATATAAAAGAAAAATATAACATCCTTACAGGAAATAATGTAAAAGAAGAAATTTCCGCTGACGGTTCCTCTTCCATTTTATACTTCAAAATCATCCGCGGCAGTGAAACAGAAAGTCTATTTTTTAACTATCTGCATTTATTGGCAGAAGAAAGAAAAATAGACACCAATCCCTTTAAAAACAAAGAAGCACTTAGCCAAGCAACTGTAAAAGATGGAAACCCCTATCTCTTTTCACTTTTCACTATCCTAATGCGCCCCATTCCTCAACAAACTAGCTCTAATGATGAGGATGAGAAAAAGAACACTTATAACAGGTATAGTAACAGGGGGATATAAGGTCTTTTACTAAAATCCTCAGTTGTTAGCAGACAAAGATTTAAAGAAGTTTATTCACTTCTTTAAATTCGTAGGTGTATAATAAATATCGTTTAAAACCCCGCGGGTGGCTTAAGTTCACTATAGCGACTAGGTAAGCGCAAGGTAATCTAGCGTTCAAGAATGAATTCAAGCGAAAATACCATTCGACAGGGAGCTAATGTTAATAATCGGTATTGATCCTGTTTATTATAAATAATAAAAGAGGCAATTATGGCATTAGAAAAAAAAGACTTCGACGACCTGATATCTTTATTATACACATATAAGAAAATCGAATCTCAATCTCTTCACGAACTTAAAAAGTTAGGATTTAACGATATAATAAACTTTCTTAATCAACAGAGAAGAAAGAAAAACTCGGACAATCCTGAAAATGTACAGCTAGCAGAAACTTTGTATAGCCAGTTTCCAGTTAAAGAAAAAGAATGGGAAAATAATCTTACTAAAGTACTAAGCGCTCACAACCCTCAAAACATACAAAATGTATTCACTGTTTTAAACCCCGCTAACTCTAACCCGAATAATTCTAATTCTATTGGTAATGAAATCCAACTCCTTGAATTACCAACCGACATTAAAGAAAAAGCCAAAACATTCGAATCCTTAAAAAAAGCCTATAAAGAACTTACTCACAGAGACGCCGAAAAAAAAACCTATACGACGAAAGCAGCGCTAGCTGAGATTACTCCTGATAGTCTGCGAAAGCATTGTGAACAGCTTATAGCAAACGCCGAAGAACCTTTTACTTTAAATCTTATACGTTTCACATTTGATCCATTAAAACCCAAAGACCATATTAAATTTTTGACTGCCGCTAGAAAAGCAAAGGTAATTTGCAAAGACCTCACTGTAGAACCTAAACAAACCAAATTACAATCACCTACTCCAGGTCAATCTGGTGCTAATGAAAAAGAAGATAATGATGATAATGATGATGAATTATTTTATGATGCTGAGGAAGGTCCTGAGAATGATGATGAAAAAGTGTTAACGGTTCGTTCTCCATTTAAAGCGGCTGCGGCTGCAGCTACACCTAACCCTCCACCCCCTTCTAATTCTACAAATGAAACTACTTATCCATCAAAGAGTCCAAGCTTCCGCAAATAAATCTCACAAAAATAAGGAAAAAAGCTTCACCGCTTTTTTCCTTCCTTATTTCTTAAGCACACTTAAAAAATAAATAAACGCTGTTAGCGCACTAATCCAAAAAGGGATTGGCCAATCTGTGATAAAGGCTAAGATAATCCCTAGCCACACACTTAAAATACCTAAGAAAACGGTTAGCAATAATCCACTCGCAAATCCGTGCGTCCAATTTAAAGCTGCAGCCGCTGGCCCTATTAATAACGTAAACACTAATAAAATACCCACGACTTGACTGGCTATGGTCACTGCTACTGCGGCAATTACCATAAACGCAATAGAAATCCATGATAGCGATACGCCTTTGGCTTCAGCTAATTCGGGTTCTAAACTTGAAAATAATAACGGACGGGCCATTACACCTAATGCCAATAAACTACCTACGCAACAATAAGCCATCATTTTTATTAGGTGCGATGAAACGCCTAATAAATTTCCAAATAAAATTGTCATCGCTTGCGCGGCATAATTCATATAGAAATGTAAAAATAACACGCCTAATCCTAATGCAAACGCTAAAACAATACCGATCGCAACATCACTTTTATTGATGCGGTGTCCTAAGCCACCCATGCCGATTGCTGCGAAGATGGTTAATAATAATTGGCCGGCTAATGGCGTTAAACCTATTAAACCCGCACCGGTTGCACCGGCAAAACCAATGTGTCCTAGGGCATGACCGGCAAAAGCGAGTCGGCGAATTACCATAAAATAACCGACGACGCCGGCAAGAATAGCGGCTATGGTACCCGCTAAAAGCGCATTACGTAGAAAATCATATTCAAACAGAGAAATGATCGAGATCGGGTCTGCAGTGACTGACATGATGATATCCTGTGTCTTTATTAATCACAAAAAGTTGTTGTTCATAGCGAATCACGTGAATTTCTTTATCATAAAGTTCACTGAGTTTTTCGCTGGTAATAATTTCATTGACTAAACCAATTGCCGCTTTACCTTTGGCTAAATACAGTACTCTGTCTACACAATTTAAAAGCGGATTGATGTCGTGTGAGGTGAATAATACGGTAATGCCTAATTCCACTCGAATGCTATTAATTAAAGCGACTAAATTTTCTTGATAGTAGGGATCAAGGTTCATTAAGGGCTCATCGAGCAATAAAATTTTAGGTTTATTTAGTAAAGCTTGCGCTAATAATAAGCGCTGACGTTCGCCGCCCGATAACAGCGCGTAGGATCGTTGCATGAGTTTTTCTGCTTTGACTAAGTGCACAACACGAGATAATTCTTGCTTTTGTTGTTTGCTTAAAATCGGCAAACCCCACTTAAATCCATTTAAATTCGCTGCTAACCAAGTTTTTGCGCTTAAGAAACTATGAAAATTTTGCCGAACTTGCGGCATGTAGCCAATCAAAGGCGATCCTTTTTGTGCCGGTTGATCAAACACAAAAATTTGTCCGTGGCGGATTGGCACTAAGCCTAATATTGCACGTAATAAAGTGCTTTTACCGGCGCCATTGGCACCTAAAATCGCAATAAATTCACCCTGCTTAATACTTGCAGTGAAATCACTAAAAATAGAGCGCTTACCGTAGCCAAGGCTCAGCTGTTTAAATGCTAACGTGTTCATGCAATGCCTTAGCAATTTGATTTAATTGGTCTATCATCCATTGACTATACGTGGTATTCGGTGGCTGTGTCTCGGTAATGCCAATAATAGGAATAGCATTTTGTTGTGCAACTTTTAGTAATTGTTGGACTAAAGGACTACTCACCTGCTTGTTGTAAAATAAGATCTTGACGCGATGTGTTTGCAAGTCAGATTGAAAATTCAATACTTGGCGCGGACTCGGATCGACGCCATTCATCATACTGATTTGAAAAGGCATATCTTGCATAGTAAACCCTAGGGCGGTTGCCATATAACCAAATACTGGCTCTGTCGCTATGACGTTGAGGTTTTGTGATTGCGACTTGAGTTGTTGAATCAAATGGGTTAATGGTTGGTAGTGTTTAAGAAACGTTTGGTAATTCGCTTGATATACGGCTTTATGTGCAGGATCTGTTTGAATTAAAAAGCCAAGTAATGCTTTTGCGTACAGAGGCATCGTCGCCGGATCGTACCAAATATGTGGATTATCGCCTTCTTTTTTACCGACTAATTGTCCCACACACAGTTTAGTTTGCTTTGTAGTGGAAGTAACGCTTAACAGACCTTGCATCCACGTATCATAGCCTAAGCCATTGAAAACAACGAGATCGGCATGCGCTAATGCTTTAACGATACGCGGTGTTACATTAAATAAATGCGGATCTTGATCGGGGTGGTTCAAGATACTTTCTACGCTTACATGGGATCCACCAATTTCTTTCGCTACTGACCCATAAAAATTTTCTGCGGCAACAATAGAAATAGGTGCAGTTAATCCGGTTTGCCAGAAAAAAATACCTACTAAAAAAAATAGAATTGCTTTAAATTTAAACACTGCTGCCTCTTTTTAAAAAAATGGCGTACTACGGAAAGAATCAACACACCGCACAAACAAGATCCCACTACACTGGTTATGCAGAAGTCTAATGAATCGTTATACTATATCAAACGTGTCAAGACTGATTATGGGGCTCTAAAGCGCTATGGGCAAAATTATTGCGGTTGTGAATCAAAAAGGCGGCGTCGGTAAAACCACGAGCTGTATCAACCTGGCGGCCTCAATGGCTTTTTTAAAACAAAAAACATTATTAATTGACCTGGATCCACAAGCCAATGCGACGACTGGCAGCCTTTCGCAAGCAGAAGCGTTCAGTGCAAATATTGCAGAAGTGCTTTTAGGTAATATTGCTATTGAAAAAAGTCTGCAACAAACAGCTGCAAATTATATGCTGCTTCCGGGATCCGGCGAACTGACACAGACAGAAATTCAGTTGTTACAAAAAGAACAACGTGAATATACGCTTAAAAAAATACTCGCGCCCATCATTGCATCTTACGATTATATATTGCTGGATTGTCCGCCTTCTTTAAATATATTAACGGTCAATGCTTTAGTTGCGGCTGATTTTGTAATTATACCGGTGCAATGTGAATATTTCGCTTTGGAAGGCCTAAGCAATTTGATGAATACTTTGCAAAGTATACGTAGCACTGTCAATCCAAATTTACAGATTCATGGTATTTTACGCACCTTATTTGATAGTCGGAATAGTTTAGCCAAACAAGTGTCTGAAGAGCTGTTAACGCACTTTAAAGATAAACTGTATACCACGAGTATCCCGCGTAACATTCGCTTAGCGGAAGCGCCTAGCCATGGCCAACCGGCTTTACTTTATGATCAACAATCCAGCGGCAGCCAAGCTTATATTAGCTTAGCTAAAGAAATTTTAGTGCGCGATGGACAGGACGCGAGCACTTTCGTAGAATCAGCCCCGCTAGAGGGCTCTAGCCCGTTATTAAAAAAACGTTCCAAGCATGCAAAATCCCCGTCTGCTGAACAGGTAGTATGATGAAAAAATCACGTTTAGGCCGAAATCTCGACATGCTGTTAAGCGGTCAACCTTTTGAAGATTTAGTACAGGTTGGTACGCTACCTAAAGAAGAGTTGCGTCATTTACCCATTGAATTGTTACAGCCTGGGCGTTATCAGCCACGACGTGAGTTTGCAAAAGATGCCTTAGAAGAATTATCTAATTCAATTCGCACGCAAGGGATTATTAATCCGATTGTCATACGTGCTATTGAAGAAAATCGCTATGAAATTATTGCCGGGGAACGTCGCTGGCGTGCGGCACAACTTGCTGGGCTTACTGAAGTACCGGTTTTAATTAAAGTTATTTCTGATGAAACTGCATTAGCGATCTCCTTAATTGAAAATATTCAACGTAAAGATTTAAGTCCATTGGAAGAAGCTGAAGGGATACAACGTTTAATTAATGAATTCAGTATGACGCACCAACAAGCAGCAGAAACCTTGGGTCGTTCGCGCAGCGCTATCACGAATTTGGTACGTTTATTAAGCTTGGCACCCGCTGTTAAAATATTTTTACAACAAGGCAAGCTTGAAATGGGTCATGCACGCGCACTGTTAAGTTTAGACCCTGCATTACAAGTGCAAGCCGCTGATAGAGTCGTTAAAAATCAACTTTCTGTTCGCGAAACAGAACGTCTATTACAAAATGGTGCGTTCCTTATTGAACAAAGCGCCGCCATCCTACCGAAAGTAAATCCTGATGTCGCACTATTAGAACGTAATTTATCCGATAAATTAGGTGCAAAAGTTCTATTTAAGCAAAGTGTACAAGGGAAAGGACAGATGATTATTCATTATAATAGTTTAGAAGAATTAGACGGTATTCTAACGCACTTAAATTAAGGTCTATCACCACCTTGTTTATAAGTTTCGAATAATATGAATCCCTTATTTTCTATCATATTGACTACCCATAACCGCCAGCAATTTTTACCGCGCGCTATCCATAGTGTTTTACAACAAACCTTTTCTGATTTTGAGCTAATTATTATTGATGATTACTCTACGGATAATACCCCTCAATTAATGACTGCATTTCATGATACCAGAATCAATTATATCCGCCTGGATTATAACCAAGGTGTTTCTGCCGCTAGAAATAGAGGCATACAATTAGCAAAAGGCGAATATATAAGCTTTTTAGATGACGATGATGAGTATCTACCGGGCTATTTACAAGAAATTGTTAATTTTTTAAAAATTCGCGCTAAACCATTGATTGGTCTAATTTGGACAGGAATAGCGCAAGTGTTTGCAAAAAATAACAGAGCGAATCAAAACGCATGTATTAAAACAGAACTTTTTGATTTAAGTAAAAAGAACGATCTATCTTTTGTTACACGCGTTCTTTTTTCTGGAATCACTTTACATCGCATATGCTTCGAACTCGCCGGGGTATTTGATCTGAAACTAAATATTACAGAAGATACTGACCTAATCCTTCGCATGCTTGCAGCAAACCTAGATTATGCGGCAATCCCTAAGGTTTTATTTAAAATACACATACATGATCAACCTAGTCTCAGCCGAAATGCTAGATTACATGAGCAGATAGATACCTTAGAAGATCTAATGTTTCGGCATGATAAGTTTTTAAGCCAACATAAAGTGCTTTGGCTGCATTTTTATCATAACCTAGCCGGTGATTATTACCGTATTGGAAAACCGCATTCCGCAAGAAAAATCCTTGGTAGCATCCTTAAAAAACGTTGGTATTATCTTAGAGCATGGGATTTATTTCGTCGTTTTGAGTTTAAATATTTGAAAGCGCGTTTTAAACAGCAATTCAAACGCTAAAATCCGCCTAAATTAGTTAAGTTTAAGTATACTCTCCATCTTGTAATCGCGTTATAATCCACGTCCCTTAGCTTAAGAATGGAATTGATATGGCCAAAAAAACGGTCCTGTATACACAGCACCAAAAAGCGGGCGCTAAGCTTGTGGATTTTGCTGGCTGGGACATGCCGCTGCATTATAGCTCGCAACTAAAAGAGCATCATGCTGTCAGAAAAGACTGTGGACTTTTTGATGTATCGCATATGCTCGCTATCGATATTTCAGGTAAAGATAGCTTGGCCTACCTCAGTTACCTTTTAGCAAATAATCCACAAAAACTCGTACCGGGTAAAGCGATGTATAGCTGTTTACTCAACGATGAGGGCGGAATACTCGATGATTTAATTGTTTATCAGTTATCTACTGAAAATTACCGAACCGTAGTCAATGCAGGAAATCGCGAACAAGATCTTAACTGGCTGACTAAACAGGCCGAAGCTTTTCAAGATCTTAGCATTGAACCTCGACCAGACTTATCGATTATTGCAATTCAGGGTCCGAACGCACGACAAAAATCCTTAGCTGCTTTTAATAAAACGCAGCAAGCGTCGATTGAAGCGCTGAAACCTTTTCACTGCACTTCACAAGACAATTGGTGCATTGCTAGAACTGGCTATACCGGCGAAGATGGCTTTGAAGTCATGCTGCCCCAGGCTGAAACCGAAAGCTTTTGGCAACGCTTGCTTGATTCAGGCATTTCGCTATGCGGACTCGGTGCCCGCGATACGTTGCGTTTAGAAGCGGGCTTAAACTTACATGGATCCGATATGGACGCCAGCACCAGCCCGCTAGAATCTAATCTCGCCTGGACGGTTGCCTGGGAACCTACTGAACGTGATTTTATTGGTCGTCAGGCGCTTACTCAACAACGTGAACAATTACAACTGGGATTGTATGGTTTAGTTCTAGAAGAGCGTGCTGTACTTCGTAAAGATTGCCTATTAACTACAGAAAATGGCACAAAAGGACAAATTACCAGTGCTAGTTTTTCACCTAGTTTAGCTTGTTCAATTGCCTTAGCCCGCTTACCAGTTTCTAATGATGCGTATTGCCAAGTGACGATTCGCGATAAAAGTTACCGTGCCAAAATCATTAAACCGCCTTTTGTACGCAAAGGTGAAAAAGCGTTTTAATAAAAACTTATTGATAAACGAGACCTAACACTTATGAAAGAAACACCTCAGCAATTTAAATACACTCTTTCTCACGAATGGGTTGAACTAGAAGACAACAACACTGCACGCGTTGGAATCACTGATCATGCACAGAGCTTATTAGGCGATATCATCTTTGTCGAATTACCTAAATTACAAGCACACGCAAAAAAAGGTGCGGAAATTTGTGTACTAGAATCCGTAAAAGCTGCAGCCGATGTTTATGCACCGCTTTCTGCTGAAATTATTGAAGTCAATGAAATATTAAATGACACCCCTGAATTAATTAATTCTGATCCTTATGGTAAAGGCTGGTTGTTTCGCATGAAACTTTCTGACGCAAAGGAATTAGAAGAACTTTTGAGCGCAAAAAAATACGAAGAACAAATTTCTGTCGAGAATCACTAATATGCCATTTATTCCCCACACCGATTATGAAGTAAAAGAAATGTTAGCTGCGATAGGCGCATCTAGCCTCGATGATCTTTTTGATGAGATTCCCGCGCACTTAAAAAATGAACTCAAAAATATTCCGTACGGATTGAATGAAATGGAGACGGCGCGTCTTTTACAAGAACGTGCGGAAGAAAATAAAAAAGGACTGTGTTTTATCGGTGCAGGTGCTTATGAACATCATATTCCCGCTGCGGTGTGGGACATAACCAGTCGTGGCGAATTCATGACGGCTTATACGCCTTATCAAGCGGAAGCCAGCCAAGGAACGTTGCAGCTTATTTATGAATACCAAACAATGATGACAAGCCTTACAGGCATGGATTATTCCAATGCATCGCTCTATGATGGGGCATCTGCATTAGCTGAAGCGATTTTAATGGCCGTACGCGCCAACAAAAAAAGCGAATCCGCACGTATTTTAATTCCTAAAAATTTACATCCGCTTTATCGTCAAACAATTCAATCGATTGTTACCTTACAAAAAATCGAACTGATTGAAATTACTTACGATGAAAAAGGAATGACACCTTTAATAGCATTAGAAGCATGGCACCAACAAGATATTTGTGCTCTAGTCGTGCAACAACCCAATTTTTTTGGTTCGTTTGAAGCGGTTGATGAATTAACGGATTGGTCACATGCAAATAATACTTTTGTTATTGCTTTAACGAATCCTACCGCTTTAGCATTAATCAAAGAACCTGGACAATGGGGACAAAAAGGCGCGGATATTGTTTGTGGTGAAGGTCAACCGCTCGGTATACCACTTGCAGGTGGCGGCCCCTACTTTGGCTTTATGTGTTGCAAAAAAGAATTAATTAGACAAATGCCTGGCAGAATTGTTGCACGCACGGTAGATAAAATGGGTAAAGCGGGATACACCCTTACCTTACAAGCACGCGAACAACATATTCGTCGTGCAAAAGCGACTTCTAACATCTGCACGAATCAGGGATTACTGGTCACTGCAGCAACTGTTTATATGAGTTTATTAGGCCCTAATGGCTTAAAAAAAGTCGCGCAAGCATCTCATCATAATTCAAAAAAATTAGCGCAACTGTTAACACAAATTCCAGGTGTCGAATTGGTTTTCCATTCTCCATTTTTTCATGAATTTGTATTGCGCTTACCAAAATCGGTTAACGCTGTATTAAACGATTTAGCAAAAGTTGGCATACAAGCAGGATTGGATCTGTCTGAGTTTTATCCTGAACTAGGAAATGCCTTATTAGTTTGTGCCACTGAAACTAAAGCCCAGACTGAACTTGATTTTTATCACCAACAACTCTCACACATACTAACTTCAAACACCTAAAAATTATGTCTATTTTTAAACTCAGCCAATTTGGCCGTAATGCAAGCGCACAAACTCCAAAGATTAATTTTTTAGATGATGTTTGTGCATCTATTCCTGAAAATTTATTACGTAAAACCAAACCTTTACTTCCAGAGGTTTCAGAATTACAAGTAGTACGACATTTCACACGTTTATCACAAAAAAACTTTTCTATTGATACGCATTTTTATCCGTTGGGTTCATGCACTATGAAATATAACCCGCGGGGTGTACACTGTTTAGCGTCTTTGTCAGCTTTTCTAAATCAACATCCATTAACGGCGGCAACAAACTGTCAGGGAACCTTACATTGCTTGTATGAGTTCCAAGAAATTTTAAAAGAAGTCACCGGCATGCGTGGTGTTTCTTTATCACCCATGGCTGGCGCGCAAGGTGAATTTGCCGGTGTTGCAATGATTAAGGCTTATCATGACTCGCGCTCGGATACTGCACGGTTTGAATTTCTTGTTCCCGATGCAGCACATGGCACGAATCCGGCTTCAGCTGTAATGTGTGGTTATATCGTGCGTGAAATACCCACACACAAAGAAACAGGTGACGTGGATTTAGCCGCATTGAAAGCCGCGGTCGGTCCGCAAACTGCTGGAATCATGTTAACGAATCCTTCTACTTTAGGTGTATTTGAAAGACAAATAGAAGAAATTGCTAAAACCATCCATGAAGCGGGTGGATTGCTTTATTATGATGGCGCAAACTTAAATGCCATCCTTGGACAAGTCAGACCGGGTGATATGGGATTTGATGTGATGCATCTTAATTTACATAAAACCTTTGCTACTCCCCATGGTGGTGGCGGACCAGGTTCAGGTCCTGTAGCGGTTGGAGAAAGACTATTACCCTTTTTACCAATTCCTACGGTTACTTATGAAAATGAACAGTATCGCTGGTTGAATTTAATTGATAGACCGCAAAGTATTGGCCGATTATCTACTTTTATGGGAAATGCCGGTATTCTTTTACGCGCTTTCATTTATGCACGCTTATTAGGTTGCGACGGTTTAACCCGTGTTTCAAAATTCGCAACACTGAATGCAAATTATTTATTGGCTCGACTTCAAGCAGTCGGTTACATCGCAGCATTTCCACAACGACGCGCCAGTCATGAATTTATTCTAACTTTAAAAAAATTAAAAGATGAATGCCATGTCAACGCGATGGATGTAGGTAAGCGTTTACTCGACTTTGACTTTCATGCGCCAACTACTTATTTTCCTTTGCTCATTGCAGAATGTTTATTGATTGAGCCGACGGAAACAGAATCAAAACAAGAATTAGATAACTTCATTGCGGCAATGGAAAAAATATTGCAGGAAGCAAAAGAAGATCCTAGTTTATTACTGAATGCGCCACATCATTTACCCGTAAAACGTTTAGATGAAGTTAAAGCAGCCAAAGAACTCGATCTTTGTGTCAGACAAAAAACTAACACAATCGCTGAAACTAGTGTAGTTACCGCAATTTAATTAAATTTACTTATTATTTTGATTTGACTTGCAACGCAAGGCAAGGCAAGGCAAGGCAAGGCAAGGCAAGGATGCAAAACCTTCTTCGTTAAACAAACAACCTTATAAAACCTAGCTATTAAGAATTACAATTCAGGGTTTAAGTCAAACAAAACAAATAGTGTTAAACCTCTAAACTTAATAACTCCGGATCAGTAAGATCTGTCATCGCCTTAATATAGTCACGGTCATGTCCATTTCTAAGCATTTTTTTGGCGATACTAAATGCTCTTTGAAGCTCGCCTTTTTGTAATCCGTCTTGAAATCCTTCATCTCTACCCTGCTCTATGCCCTGTAGTCGTCCTTTCTGCTCAAGTTGTTGTGCAAATGTCATGATAGTTTTTTTCTCCTCTGGAAAATCAATGATAAGGGTTTGTACCAATTCCTCAACCGCGTCAGGTGTCTGCTCATCTTGGGTCTCATTTATGACGTATTTTAACATAAAGCGCCGTGTTTCTCTGTTTAACTCCTTCATTACGCTTCGAATAATCTCGCGCCTTGTATTAAGAATATTCAAAAAATCCTTGGCTCTGGCATATTTTAGTAATAATTGCATAAGATAAGCCTGACCCATTTTAACAAGCGCATCATCTGAAGTTATAGTTAAGTCGATCAAGGTAAAAGGCTTAAATACTGTTTGTCTTGCTAATTCAGGATTATTAAAACATTCATGAACATCAAGCGGATGAGGATAAGGGGATTTTTCACCATGATATAAGCAAATTGGCAACACTATAGGTAACTTTGTATGTCCTTGCCGCATGTGCTGATCCATCGCGGCAATGCTATATTGCAATTGCCTAAAAGCCATTAACTCTTCATTGGCAGTTGATTCTGCTTCTAAAATGAAAAAGATATATCCGTCTTTGTTATCAAATTGACAGCGGTAAACAATATCGGAATGAATGGCTCGAAATTTGGGTAGGATAAAACTTTTATCGGTTAATTCTAAGGTGTTTAGATTTATATGGTTATAAATTTCAATAGGTACATGCGCCTTTAGATAATCGACGGCAACTTTTTTTTCGGTTAGTGATAATTTGAAAAGCTTATCGTGGGGCTGATGGATAGATCCCTTCATTAATATCGTCCTTGTTTTTATTTTTAATAACTTAACAATGTATCAATACTATATAACACTAACCTTAGCGTAAATACCAGTACCTGACAAACAAAAACTCTAAATTATTTAATGCGCCAATAAAGTGAAAAACAGATAGATGAAATTAAGACGGCAGGTTTTAAATCAATTCGCATGCAACGTTGATCGCCTTTGCATTCAGCGCAACATTATGTACTCTTAAATACTCAACCCCTTGTGTTGCTAGGTGATAAGATAAAAAGCCTGTTTCTAGATCTCTTTCTACACCTAGTTTGTCTGTTACTAAATCTAAAAAAGATTTTCGTGAATGCCCTACTAATAATTCACAACCTAAACGTCGGAAATAATTTATATTTTTTAATAATACGGCAGACTGTTGTGCAGTTTTACCAAAACCAATACCAATATCAAAAATAAGTTGTTCTGGTCCGACACCCGCTACTAGTAATTGGTTTAAGCGCTGTTCAGCCCATTCTACAACTTGCTGACAAATATTAGATCCTGATAACACCTTATTTTTATCGGCAGGCACACCTAAATTATGCATCACAACACATTTGATCGGATTTTTTATCGCTAGATCCTGCATTTTAGGATCTGAAAACCCGCTAACATCATTAATCCAATCAATGCCAAATTCTAATGCTTTTTCAGCAACCTGATAATGACGGGTATCAAGGCTCAATTTCGGTTTAATCGGCCAACGTGCAGAACTCTCTTTTATAAGATTTAAAAAAGGTTTCAGTCGATTCCATTCAACTTCAGGCGTGATAGACATTGCCCCTGGGCGCGTCGATTCTGCGCCAATATCAAGCACAGCCGCCCCTTCATAAACTAATTTTTCTGCTTGGGCAAGCGCTTGATGTACGTCTACAAATTGACCGCCATCTGAAAAAGAGTCCGGTGTAATATTGATAATGCCTAGCAACTGTGTCCCGAACAAACGATGCGGTAATTGTCGAGTGTTAAAAGGTGCTTGAGTAGAAAATCGTGAACCCCATTGCTTGAGCAAATCTGATACATTTCTTTGGGGATGCTCCCATTCTGGAATAAGATCTAATAAAGGCCACAAAGCGAAGGGTCTATTCAGTAATTCGAGGTGGGGTATGTGTAATCTGGGTTGGCTAATCTGAATATTGTCCCAGCTTAAAATATCAATATCGATGACTCTAGGTGCCCAGCGTTGACTCTCCTCCCGACCCATCTGTTTTTCAATCCCTTTAATGAGCTCCAAAAGCTCAATGGGAGTTAAAGATGAACGACAAGCTAATGCGAGGTTTAGATAGCGCTTATCCCAAGCAATCGGCGCGTATGGCGGTAAAAGTGCTGATGAACTGTACAAAGCTGACACTTTCAATACAGTTACCACATTTGAGTTTCGTAATAACTGTACGGCACGACATAAATTATTTAAACTGTCGCCAACATTACTACCTAATCCGAGTATTAACATATTTTTTGATATGTGGCTTGCCTTTTTTTAATGAAGGGTTTATAGCTTATATCTAATACGCGATATAATAACAGTGGTACGTTATAATAACAGCATTACTTTCTCTAAAGAGGTCAAGCAGAGTTATGGATTTCGAACAACAACAAGCCCGGTTACGAGAGTTAATAGCCCACGGTAGAAAATTAGGATTTGTTACCTACGCTGAAATCAACGATTGTCTTGCGGACGAAAACACCTCTGAAAATGACCAGGATCAGTCTCAGCTCGGTGAAATCACTTCGATGCTGAACGATTTGAATATTGCGGTCTATGAAGTTCCACCGGACATTGAGACTCAGCTAATAACCACCAATTTGTCTGAAGAAGAATCGGGTTCAGATACCCCCACTTTGGGCAATATTAACGCCGTGTTGGATCGCACCACCGACCCCATCCGTATTTATATGCGTGAAATGGGTACTGTTGAATTATTGACCCGCGAAGATGAAATCAACCTTGCTAAACGTATAGAAGGTGGCTTACAAGCTCGACTTGTTGCGCTTGCGCAATACCCTGAGAATATTGCCGCAATACTGGATGATTATGCACGTTATGAACGCCAAGAAATTCGTTTAAACGATATTATCAGTGGCTTTCTTGATCTCGAAGAGCTTTCTATTCCATTGGAAATTACACCCAAAGAAGATGACTCTATTAGCGGCGGTGGCGAAATCGACGATGATGATGAGGATGAAGGCGAAAGTGCTAAAACAGCGAAAAGCGGTGGTCGCTCCCTATTTCCATCTCCAGGCAAAAAAACAAACAAAGACGACGACAGTGACAATGAAGATATAAAAGCTAAAGACGGTTCCGGGGAAGATGAAGGATTTAATGAATTGGATGGAGGACCTGATCCAGAGCTCGCTCACACACGCTTTGCTGAACTACAATCGCTCTATCAAACATTTTTAGGAATTCAGAAAAAATATGGTCGACACGATAAAAAGACCTTAAAGCAAGCCATCTTAGTTTCAGATGCTTTTATTAAGTTTAAACTGATTCCGCGCCAGCTCGACAAGTTAACTAAAAAAATGCGTTCAATGTTAGAAGAAGTTCGAATGCAAGAACGCAATATCATGCGCCTGTGTATTAACGGCGCCAAAATGCCGCGACAAATCTTTATTGATTCATTTCCAAAAAATGAAACCAGTGAAAAGTGGCTAAAAAAACAGATGCAATCCAAGGAAAACTATGTCGTTGGATTAAAAAAACTACAGATGTCTATTGTTGCCGCACAGGATAAACTAAAAGAATTAGAAAAAACCGTCGGCATAAGTATCGGCGAAATTAAAGAAATCAATCGCCAAATGTCTGCAGGCGAAGCAAAAGCACGCCGCGCTAAAAAAGAAATGGTGGAAGCGAATCTGCGTTTAGTTATTTCTATTGCAAAAAAATACACTAACCGCGGCTTACAATTTCTTGATTTAATACAAGAAGGTAACATTGGATTAATGAAGGCGGTTGATAAATTTGAATACCGCCGCGGTTATAAATTTTCAACCTATGCAACATGGTGGATACGACAAGCGATTACACGTTCGATTGCAGATCAAGCACGTACGATTCGTATTCCCGTACATATGATCGAAACAATTAACAAACTCAATCGTATTGCACGGCAAATACTTCAAGCCACAGGTAAAGAACCTTCTCCTGAAGAACTCAGCAAGAAGATGGAATTACCTGAAGATAAAATCCGTAAAATTCTTAAAATTGCTAAAGAACCTATTTCCATGGAAACACCCATAGGCGATGACGATGGTGATTCACATTTAGGTGACTTTATTGAAGATACCACTGCGCTTTCACCTATCGATGCGGCGACGATTGAAGGTTTACGTGAAAACGTCAACGAAGTACTTGCCACACTGACACCACGTGAAGCAAAAGTATTGCGTATGCGTTTTGGTATTGATATGAATACCGATCATACTTTAGAAGAAGTCGGTAAGCAGTTTGATGTAACGCGTGAACGTATTCGACAAATTGAAGCGAAAGCTTTACGTAAACTGCGTCACCCTACTCGTTCAGAGCCTCTACGTAGTTTTCTTCCACAAGAAGAATAATCTCATTTTTAACCATGATCAGGACTAAAATTTATAACTCAATTTTAGTCCTGGCCTGCATCATATAATACGTTGTTAAATTCCCATACTCACTATTCCTTCTGATCTATTTTTTTAATTACTGTAAAAAAATCTTTTTGTAAGATACAATTAAATCTATATTGAACATTAAATAAAATTAAAAAGATTTAGGAAATATCTTATGAATATTAGTGAAGAACTAAAATACGAAAGTTTTAGACAGGGGATTCAACAAGGCATTGATCAAGGACTTCAGCGTGGAATTAAGCAAGGTATATATCAAGGCGAGAATAGAAAGGCGAAAACCATTGCTAAAAAGATGCACCACAAAGGTTTTGATCTTGCAGTTATCCAAGAATTAACCGGTTTAAAAGAAGCAGATTTAGTGGAGCTAACTGAAATAAATACTTAAAAAAACTGCTTGATTTATTATTTATAAACTCATACAAAAACCGCGCCGTGGTTACAATTTTTTCATAGCACTTTACCAAAATCCACTCGTAAATAGATGCTCGCATAAAAATTAGTGTAAAATGGTATGAATTGCTAAACCGCATAAGATTGATTACAATCTAACACCCTTTGGGGCCCATAGCTCAGTTGGTTAGAGCAGAGGACTCATAATCCTTTGGTCCTAGGTTCAAGTCCTAGTGGGCCCACCAGTAAAAGCGTTTTAAAAAATAATACTCACATTCACAAAATCTCTATAAGAACCAATTTCAACATTTTGCTGGGGTGGTATTTGCCCATAAACGACTAATGTCTGTGGTAAGCCTGTGCCTATTCGAAGTTTAGTATCTACACCAATAACATTACCCCAATTAATGGTATGACTTGGGTTTTGCGTTAAAATATATTTAATAGAAGAGTGCCTAGGTCCAGACATACGTCGAAATCGAGTTGTTGCTCCATTCCCCGCGCCCTGATCTAAGGCTACCTGATACGGTCTATTTAAAGTGCAAAGCACTCGAAGACGTGCAGAAGAATCGTTAGAAGTACGAGAATTTGGACTGTATATTCCAAATAATAGCGGCGTTGCGCCGATAGTGCAATCTCCCACTACATCTACACCAATCAACATTGATGCCGTACTTATTGCTGCCCATGTTGAATTGATACTGAACAACGAACAAAATATTAAAGTAATTAACCTTAAGAAAAAATTCATGATTAACCCCTTTGTGCAATGGATAACCACTTGGGTAGAAAATTAACCCTTTCTTTAGCGAATTATTAGTTGCATTTTAGCTTCTTATCTTTAAGCCTAATAGATAGATGCTGTATTATCCAGTAGGGCTTTAATGAGCTTAATAAGTAACAGTAACGGTGATGGGATCTGAATAGCTTCCTGCTCTGACAAACTGTGAAATAGGAATCCGGCCAAAAACTGTATAATTCCTTGTAGTAGATAGTCCTATTGATGTATAGCTATCACTCACAGTGACTGTGCCCCCGGTTGCATCGCCCCAAATTGAAGCAAAGGCTGCGGTTGTATATAAATTATAATTTAAATGGGATCCTGATAAATTCATAAAACGTGGACTATAAGTGGTACTTACGCCTTTACTTAAACTAATGACATAAGAAGTTGTAAATATTACTAAGGCTGAACAGGTCACAGCCACATTACCATTGGCTGTTACGACAGTTGCGGATGTTGGATTATAATTTCCAAACGCAACTGCAGTAGTACCTACTGAACAAGAACAACCTAAACCCGTACAAGTCGCATAGCCTGATGGACTGTAAAAAAAACACATTAATAGCAATGTAAAATACTTTGACCATGACCCACTAAATCCTTTTAGTAACATGCAACATCTCCTAATTCAATAATTGGATCATTTGTCTTAGGTATATTTATAGAAAAATAATAGTCATGATTGTCCCAATGCACTGATCCAATAAGTAGATGTGTTGTCACATTAGGAATATAAACTTCCCCTTCATAACCAACAGGATATATTGTACAAGTTTGTTCGTCATTTAATACAACTTCTGCGGCAACAGGAACATATTTACCAGTAGGTTCTACCAAATTAATGACCACACCTTGCATACGATTGACAGCAAATTTAGCTAAAACACCACTCGCAAAATAAGGAACAACGCGTTGCTTAGTAATATCAATTTGAGTATCTAAAGGTAAGGTTTTTGGTTCTATTTCTATTGTATTTTCCTGATAAGGCAACAATTGGGTAACTAATAAATTTCCATTTCTATTAGTTCGACCCATTTTTTGATGTTCATAAAATACATCTACGCCAGGGAAATCAGGCACTTGCACTAAAGCAAAACTTTCATTTATTTTACGTGCTAAAAACCCATTGCCGGCAAAATATATAGCGCTTCCACTTGCATCTAATTCATAACTTGTTAATCCACGTCCTTGTCCTAATCTTGCAGTGTAAGCCCCAATTTCACTTTGTAAGGTTGCATCCACGCCTGCATAACGATAACTATTATTACTAGCAAATAAATTATAACCATAGCCTGTACCCAAAGGTATAGGTTTACTAAGCTGTAAAACATCTTGAAATTGATGATTTTGCCAACTGCTAGTGTTACTAACTGTATGATTAATATCCGGTGCAAAAATAAGTGTTAGAAAAGCCTGATTGGTTTGAGAGTTACGTAAATCACCCACAAATCCTAGGGTTAATGAAATATTTTTAAACAGGTTATGGCTATAACTTGCCGTTAATAGGCGCGCAGTAGGTATATTTGAAAATCCATTTATTGCATTAAAATTTCGACTATTAATCATGGTATAACTGGTGCTCAACGAACCCCAATCCTCAAGACTGTAACCAAAAAATAATTGATTAACGAGACTAGGAGAAGCAGTGTTAGGTTGATCACCTAACTGTAAGTAATTTTGACTTGTTACACTACTATTAAAACCATAACTCAATTTTTCACCTTGGCGCACAAAACCCAAAGCTAATAATCCGCCAGCACCTGAGGAAGTATGTCCGCCAGCAATAGCCAAAGAGCCCACACCATACTGATTTATTAAATAATCTGCCGAAAAACCTAAGGTTTGTTGATCGAACAGTGCTTCTGCATGCGTTCCTAAAGTCAGATGATCAGTAATACCACGTTGATACGTTGCAACACCTAAAAAGCGTCTGTAACTGTTACTATCTACACCATAATTATCTCGCACAAAACCGGCTTCGTAAGAAAAATTTACTAAATCAGGTTTAAGTAATAATGGACTTGCATAGTAAGGAAAACTTATGACTTGACTACGTCCCAATAGATCTTGAGTTACAACATTAACAGTACCTGCACCGGATATAACTGGAATATTATTAAAAATATAAGGTCCGTTGTTAACAATATTTTTTTGATTTAAAACACTATTCACGAACACATCTACTGTACTGGGAATGGAGGCTTCACCTTGATAACCCGGTAACGGAAAAGTGACTAAATTTGGCTGAGTATTAAAATTAGTGGCGTATTGTACTCCTGCAAAACGTGCTGCACTACTCCAATAAGTCGAACCTGTCACTGCATCCCCAAATCGCCAGCGCGCTATTTTTTCGGGCTTATCTAAAGTCCAAGTTGTATTTAAACGTATCAGCTTACTAGATTGATTGGTTATTAAGGTAATATCGTTAGCATATTTATTAAAAGCCAATACTTCTGCAGTTCCCACGCCTAGCCGGTTGAATAAACCTAAACCTAACAAAGCAGAAAGATTAGTTTGATTGATATCGGGCGTAGTATTTCGTAAACCAACTAAGTCGTAATTTAAGTATGCACCCGGATCTTTTGGTCGTAACGCGCCTACACGTTTACTAAGGGGATCAAAAACTTGATTAGCAAATAATCTTGGCGGTGCCTGCAAGGTTAGCTGCATTGCAAATTGATTGACTTCATAAGTTAAACCAGGATACCAATTAAGTTGGTACAGTTCCTGGCCTTGATACAAAAAAGGTCTATGATGAGGTAAATAAATACCCCATTTTTGCAAAACCCCTTTTTCAATCCAAATATGCCCCGATTGATCTTTATAAGCTTGAGCAACATCGGGCAATAAAGAACTATTTAACTTTATTTCGAGTAATAAAGGGATTAAATAAAACTTCTCTTTGTTTATCTTTGAAACCTGCGTTAAACATCCTGTTCTTTGCTTAGCTTGAATAGTGCTGTTATTTAATAAACAAAAAAGTATACAGCAAGCAATTAATGGGTATTTAAAGTAGACGTAAAGTTGATTTTTTGTTTTGTCCATTTATATTTGACTTAATACCCTTATAATTTGTATTAGACTTAACGGCAACAACCCAGATATGTGATTGCTGCGGTAGGATGTAGGCGAAGGTTGATTTTTTATCGGTAACTAGCTCTGTTTTATCCTTAGCTAATAATTGCAATTTATCTACAAACAACGTCACATTTCCATCATTGTATAATTTTAATTTAAGGTGAGTTTGATCGACTGCTTTCGCTGTCCAAACAAATTTTTCAACAATTTGTTGGGGCTGTATAAAAAGCGGTAAAGAAATATCCATTAAGAAATAAAGATTTTGACCTAACCTTTTTCGTCTAGGCTGATCTAACTCTCTTATGTGTAAACGATAAGTTTTTTGCTGGGCGTTGTAGGAGGGATGCTTCAATGCAAAACGAATCACTTGTGTTTTATGTGGCGGCAGTTGAAATAAAGGTGGGGTCATCAAAATATCATGCGATTTTTTATAGATATTTTTATTATCGCATTGTTGCCAATCTACTAAACTTAATTGGAGTAAGCTGGTTTCCTCACCTTCATTGGTAACATTAACAACGCCTATCGTTTGTTTAGGTGACAAAAAAAGCTGTACTGGGGTTACCCCAAAAATATTTGCTGCCACCGGCGATGCTAATAAAAAACCAAACACCAAAACACACAAACGATACCGTACATCCATGCTTAGATAACCTTATTATACTTACTAATTTGTTTTAGAAATTTACAGTGATTGTTACCGTATCGGTATAATTACCTACGGCGACGGGTTGTAATGCAGTGATCGAACCATAAACATTAACCGATATGGAAGCTCCCGTTGCGGTTACAGCTGCAGGCGTATCAGTGCCTGGTGTATTTCCCCAGTTTGTGGTGCGACCCGTATCTTGATAAAGACCATACGCAAGCCCAGTAGCGGTTGCTCCGGTCATTCTACGTGTGGTTACAGAGGCGCCGGAGAAAGTTCCAGCGTTTAGTCCTATGGTATAAGAAGTCCCATTGGTACATGTGACAGGTATTACACCTTGTCCTGCCGTGTTGTTTGTAGCACTAGTGGGATCATAGTTACCAAATGCAACAGGAGTCACCGTCCCTATCAAACAATTTTTAATAACGGTCGCAGTTACAGGTAAACTTCCAGTTACTGTTGCAGACCATGCATATTGGCTTATGAACAAAGCCAGCAAACTAAGTACAATTCTTCCTCTAAATAACATTGGCGATTTCCTTATCACAGAGTCTAGAGTAATCTTCTATATGGTATGACAAGTATTACTTTCAATCAAGTTAATTCAATCAAGTTAATTTGTATATTTAATAATTAAATATAAATAACCTCTATAATCCAACAAACACTCTCAAACAAATTATATTATCCGCAAGCTAAAATTAAATAAAAATAGTACTTACATGATTTAGATTAAAAAGTAACGGTTATATTTACCGTATCCGCATAGTTACCGGGAGTTACTGTTCCTGTTTGAGTAGCAAAAATTCTCCCTGGTACATTAATTGTCTGAACTGCACCCGTACCTACTCCTGAAACTGTCGATCCAGTTGTACCATCTCCCCAAACTGTGGTACGAGATGAAGTAGTGTAAATAGTATATTGCAGTGTTCCTGCAGGTGAAGGATTTGTTAATTGACGTACGGGTATAGTCGCGCCTGTACCAGATCCCGCATCCAACGCAATATTATAATTTGCTGTAGACGTACAATTTACTTGCAAAGAACCACTGACATCGAGATCTGCTCCTGGCATATAAGTACCGAATGGAAGCAAATTCGTTGCAATACCAACGGAACAAGCCGCTCCAACAATAGCAGTCACTGACAATGTACCCGTTGCTGTTGACGCTAAAGTAATCTGAGTCATTAAAAAAGATAATAAACCCACTATAAGATTTCGTGCTTTCAACATAATAGTTATCCGGTAAAATTTAAAAACGACGAAATATTTTTGTAATACCCTAAAAAAGCGTAGGATCCTTTGGGATACCTCGCAAGCGGTCAAGAACTTAGCTTTTAATAGTTAAACTAAGCAATAATTGGTCTTGAGGACTTTAAAAGATAATAAAAACAGTTACTTTATCGGTATAAAATCCGGTTTCAAGGATTTGATTTTTAGGGATTTCTCCATAGATAGTAATTAGCTGTGAAGAACCTGTACCTGATTGATGCAGGGTGTTTTGTCCTAAAATAGTTCCATAGATATGCGTATGGTTCGCATCTTGATAAAGGTTATAATTTAATTGCTGCCTTCCGCCACGCTTGGTTGCTTTTCGTTGATTTTCAGTGGCGCCTGCTCCTTGACCCTTATTTATTCCAATGTCATAAGGTACATTAAAGATACAATTAATTAACAACGTTCCGGTTACATTATCTGATTGTGTCCTAAACGAACTATAATCGGGGAAAGTCATATTACTTGATGTTCCTAAAACACATTGTTGCGAGGTGTTTCCTACATTAGCAGTAACAAACAACGTCCCCGCTGCAGTACTAGCCATTGCTAGTTGGCAGCAAAAAAGCATCAATAATCCGGTCAAAATTCTGACTAAATAAAACATATATCCCCCTCGAAAAGACCTAAAACTTTTCATTTTGTTGATATATGGCTTTTTTGGCTTAACCACCAGTACTCAGGTCTCTTATATAAACTCGCGTAATCTTTTATAATTCTATTAATTTATTTTAGTGAATAATTACTAATTTAACGAATAAGGGTCGTATTTATCATGGTCGAAATAAAAGCAAAAAGTGGCAAAATTGATAATTTAGACTTGGGTATCATCCAAGTCATAGGAGAGAAAGCTAAGCCCTTTTTACAGGGGCAATTGACTTGTAATGTAGAAGAAATTAATGAAACTCAAACACGCTTAGGGGCACATTGTGACGCGAAAGGAAAAGTACAAGCGACTTTCCGCTTATTTTTGTATCACGGTAATTATTACTTTTTATTACCGCGCAGCATGATTGCGCATTTAATAGCCTGCTTACAAAAATACGCTGTTTTTTCAGCGGTTTCTTTAATTGATGTTAGTTTAGATTGGAAAATAATAGGATTAATTGGCGAATCTAGTTGCACCCTACTTCGTCAACATAATTTGTTTTCTGAACAATTTAATACCTTAAAATATTCTGAATCTTCTCTTAGCTTATCTACATCGGGTCCTATACCGCGATTTATCCTCTTAAGCCCAATTAAAGAACCCACTACTTTTATCCAGCCTTTGGAAACTTTGCCTCTTAACGACTGGCATTTACTGGAAATTAGCACGGGAATTCCGAGTATTTATCCAGAAACGATGGCACAATTTACCCCACATCAATTGAACTTTCCTGCGATTGGTGGTGTTAGCTTTGATAAGGGCTGTTATATCGGACAAGAAATTATTGCTAGAACCCATTATTTGGGTAAAACAAAAAGTCGGCTTTATCGCGCGTCTTTTCAATCCAAACATAATATTTCTCCTGGAACAGCGCTACAAGACCGGCAAGGAGCCCGGGTAGGGACTGTCATTCTAAGCGCTAAGCGCACTGGAGACGACTATGAGGCCTTGGTTTGTTTGCAAACCCAGTCTATTTCACATACTATTTGTATAGAAATTTCTCAAGGTCCTACCTTACAGATTTTAGAATTACCCTATAATTTACCGGGATAATAAAAAAATGACGACTCACGCTATAATAAAAAAAATAAGCTTAAGCACAATATTAACTTTAGGACTCGTTAGTTCGGTCTATGCGACTGAACCTAGCACTATGAGTGTTCCCACGAATACAGTCACTGTTCCTGCTGCGCAACAGCCCGCTAATGCAAACAGTAGTAGTATTGAGTTTGCTCGCCAAGCCGGCAGTATTGCAGGTGTGGCCCAAGCGTGCGGTCAAAACATCTCCGACTTTAATCAAAGAATCGCAGAAGCTGTAGATAAACTTACCACTAACTCAACCGATAAAGTCGCTACAATGCTTGTTTATCAGCAGGTAATGCAAGCAGCCATGACAAGCGAACAAAAAACTAAAACCATCCCTTGCACTAAAGCTTTAACGGACTACCGTAATTTACCTATCATGCAACCCGATTATAAAGAAAAGGTAATTGCACAATTAAATCCAAGCGCTTAAACCGCTATTTGCCGTGTATTTGATTCACGAATAAAAAATAGCAACATAAGCGATGCTAAAATGTAAAATGGCAATATAGCAAGAGCATGGCGATATTCAGCCACTGAAAAATAATGGATGTGGTTGATTATTGTCCCATTCCAACCATTATCTAATAACTTTCCAATCAGTGGCTCTGTAAACGCACTAAAGATAACATCTCCTGTATTAATTAACGCTATCACGGTTGCAGCAACTGTGACCTTATTAAGCTCTCGACTCAACGCAAAGCCCAACATAAAAGCACCGGTACTAAAACCAAATAAAAACAATAAACTCCCTAATAACCACAATGGTAAATGTACTAAATAAATAATGGACGTAATACTTGCCAATGCAATACAACCACTACCTAACATCACACTGCGCCGTTGGCCTAAACGATCCGACAGCAAGCCTAATACAGGACTACCGATCGCTAAACCAAGGAAAATAAAAGATACAAAAAAAGCAGCATGCGCATGACTTAGCTGATAACCTTCTTTTAAAAAAGGAATACACCAAAGACCAGCAAAAGCATCAATTGGAGAAAAAGCTAAACCGCTATAAATAGTTATCAACCAATTTTGCTTACTACTCAAAACTGTCCATACATCTCGAAAAGAAAAAGGGGCGGTTGCTGTGGGCGATGCTGTTTGTGTTTGTGGTTTATCGCGTACCACTAAATAAAATAAGCCGGCCAATACAACACCCAAAATAGCACATAGTTCTAAACTTTTACGCCAACCTACACTATTAACCACTAAAGAAAGTGGCACTTGTCCAGCAATTGCACCCAGCATAGCCGCCGTAGCCAATAATCCCCCAACGAAAGCAAATTGACTGGGCTTAAACCATAAGCTAGTCATTTTCATATAACTGACCGTCGCAAAGGCAGCACCCACTCCCATCAACGTACGTGACCATGCCGCAAATTCCAAAGTATGCGCTTTTGAAAAAATATAAACCCCTAACGAACAGAGCAATAATGCCATGCTGGTTAATACACGCGGACTATATTTATCTAGCAACATTCCTACAAAAAGCTGCGCAATTAAAAAAGAATAGAAAAAACTAGCCGCCAAATTTCCCAAACCAAATCCTTCGATATTAAATTCCCGCATCAAATCATCGGTCATAATGCTTGGCGAGACTTGGAGAATGTATTTATAAAATAAAAAAGACGATGCTAATGCGATGATTAACCATGGATAAAAACGACAGTTAGTGAAATGTTTATTTGAACCACTCATACAAACGTTAAGCCTTAAACAAATAAATTTAAATGAATAAGTTGTCCATTGAAGAGGACAAATTTTTGCCATTATGACATTACTTAACAGCTTTCGCACGAATAGATAGTAAAAAAACTATAAGCACTCTTCTCAAATGTCGACTTTAAAAAAACTCGCATCTTTGTGTATGGGGGGTATAATATCGTGCTTTTAGGTTTAAGCCCCGGTGGCACAGGTGGATAGCGCGGTCTCCTCCTAAGGGACAGGTCGCCGGTTCGAATCCGGCCTGGGGCACCAAAATAACGATGAATATTTTATCTATACAATCACACGTCACTTACGGTTACGTGGGCAACAAAGCAGCGACTTTTCCATTGCAGTCACTCGGCTTTGAGGTCTGGCCTATTAATACGGTTCAATTTTCTAATCATACGGGTTATGGCGCTTGGGAAGGCGAAGTATTTTCTCCACAACACATTCGCTCGATAGTCAAAGGTTTAGAAAATTTAAATCTTGCATCACAGTGTGATGCCATACTTTCTGGTTATATAGGCGATAAAGCGATTGGGGAAGTGATTCTTGAAACAGTTAAACAGTTTAAAAATGCAAACCCTAACTTAGTTTATCTCTGCGATCCAGTCATGGGCGATCCGGGTGGAAAAGGCTGTTTTGTAAAAAAAGACATCCCTCCTTTTTTTCGTGAAAAATGTTTAGATGTGTCAGACATTATCACGCCTAATCATTTTGAAGCAGAAATTCTCTACGAAAAAGAAATTAATACCATAGATGAATTACAACAGGCCTGCGCTTTCTTTCATAGCAAAGGTGTTAACATTGTTATTATCACTCGCCTGCAACTAAAAGATCTCTCTGCATCAGAAAATTATTCTGATTTTCTTTCCGTTAAAAATACGCAGCAATGGTTTGCCATAACCCCACAATTAAAATTAAACACTCCGGTTAATGGTTCCGGTGATCTTTTTTCAGCGCTCTATTTGGGCCATTTTTTATTAAGCAACGATCCTATATTCGCCTTTGAGCGCGCGCTAAATACTACGCAAAAAATTATTGCTGATACAGTAAACGCAAAACAACGTGAATTGAAAATTATTAATGCCTATTGCGATCAATTACCTAATACGATTACACTAGTACCATTCAAAAAATAAGGAAGTTTAAAATGAAGCATAAGTGCTTTTGCTTACGGACGACCTATCTGATTACACCCATTGTTTTCTTCATTAACCACCTAGTCGCGCTGATATATCATCGAAAGTTACTGAAAAAAACAAATTAATTTTTTATCACGCTAGAAAATTATGTTAGCTTTGTGGAATAAAAAAAATATTGCCTATTTATTATGGCCGTTCTCTTTGCTTTACCGGGCTTTTGTCTCTTTTCGCCGTAAACTTTATCAATTTCACTTTAAAAAAATAAACAAGTTTTCTGCGCCTATCATAATCGTTGGCAACATTACTGTAGGCGGTACAGGAAAAACACCGCTGGTGATTGAAATCGTCCGATTTCTACAAAAAAAAGGCTGGCGCCCAGGCGTTATTAGCCGCGGTTATGGCGCAAAAGCTAAACACTATCCTTACCAAGTACACCCCCAGAGTAATCCACGTGAAGTGGGTGATGAACCCTTACTCATCGTCCGAAATACGGGTTGCCCTACCATTATTGATCCCAATCGCTCACGCGGTGTAAAAACGTTACTCGCAAAAAAGAATTGTAATATTGTCGTGAGTGATGATGGACTACAACATTTAGCGCTAGGTCGGGATATCGAAATTGCCGTCATTGACGGCCAAATGCGTTTTGGGAATGGTTTTTGCCTTCCCGCCGGTCCTTTGCGTGAACCTATTTCACGTTTAAACACCGTAGACTTCATTGTGACAAAAGGAAAAGCCAGCACCACGGATGAGTTTGGTATGTTCTTAATTCCTGAATATTTTTACCAACTTATTCAACCTGAAAACAAACAAAATTCTGATTATTTTTATGGCAAAGAATTACACGCCGTCGCTGGGATAGGAAACCCAACACAATTTTTTAATAGTTTAGGTTCTTTAGGATTAAAAATAATTGAACATCCCTTTCCCGATCACCATTTTTTCAAACCACATGATCTTAATTTTGGCAAAGACGCCATCATTTTAATGACAGAAAAAGATGCCGTTAAATGTGTAGGGTTAGTCGATGCTAGACTTTGGTGTCTAAAAGCAAAAGCTAAACTAGACGATGCATTTTTTAATGCGTTGTTGGATCGTATTACTCAGACAAATAATAATCTAAAATCTTCTTCAAACTCGCCTTAAGATCAATTTTTGGTTGCCAACCTAAGTAATTTTGTGCATTTTTAATCGATGGTACCCTACGATCAACATCTTGATATCCTTTCCCATAATAATTATCCGCCGCTACTGTTTGTAACTGTATCTTTTTCGCCGTCTCAGCGTAGCTTGGATAATTTTTAATTTCTTCTATGAGTAATTCAGCAAGTTCGCGGATTGAAAAATCATTTTGTGGATTGCCAATATTAAAGATGCGTTGTGAAGCTGCATCATTTTCATTTGCAATAATTTTGATTAAGGCATTGATACCATCTTCTATATCGATAAATGTACGCCGTTGTTGTCCACCATTCACTAATTGAATGGCTTCGCCACGTAAAATGTTTCCCATAAACTGACTTATAACACGGGAGCTTCCAGGCTTCGGATTATAGGGATTATCAAGTTTTGCGCCTATCCAATTAAAGGGACGAAATAAAGAGTAGTTTAATTTATCTTGTCTTGCATACGCATCGATTACTCTATCCAACATTTGTTTACTACAAGAATAAATCCAGCGTGGTTTATTGATAGGGCCTAATACGAAGTTACTAGTTTGCTCATCAAACTCTTCATCCGTACACATACCATAGACTTCAGACGTAGAAGGAAAAACGACTCGTTTGTTATGTTTTACACAAAGCCGAATAATGCGTAAATTAGCTTCAAAATCTAATTCGAACACCGCTAAAGGATTATTAACATAGGTTGCTGGTGTAGCAATAGCGACTAGCGGTAATACAACATCACAATTCTCGATCTGTTGTTCTATCCATGCCTCTTCTTTATTAATATCACCACATTTAAATTGTAAACGTGGATTATCTAAAAAGTCATTAATTTTATTGTCTGCAAGGTCCAAACCAACAAACTGCCAATCGTTTTTAGTCGCTAATGCCTGTTCAAGCAAACTACTGCCTATAAAACCATTGATGCCGAGAATTAATACTTTTAAACTCATATTTTACTACTTTTATGGTAGGCCTTATCTAATGATGACCTACTCTACTTAATTTATGAATAACACTCAACTCCTTGATTGGGATAGTCGCGTCCTAGGTTTATCCACCGCTAAAATCCTTGTAACCTCACTAGATCCACAGGAACTTGCAAGCGTATTACAAACACTAAAAGCCCTAGGTGTGCAATTTGTCTATTGGTTAGTCGGTAGCCAGAATCTACTATCACAACACGCAGCTCAAGCCTGTCATGGGTTTTTAGCCGATGAAAAAATCACTTATTGTTTAGACTTAATGAGTTTGCCATCTATATCCTCTGATCCAGGCATAGAGGTTTACCTCCCATTGACCGCAAATACAGAACTGGAAGCGATTGCTATAGAAATCAGCCAATTTTCTCGCTTTGCTAACGACCCTAAATTAAGCAACGAACAAATTGACGCGCTCTATAAGGCATGGATTAACAACGCCTGTAAAAAAATTGTTGCCAAGGTTATTTTAATTATAAAAAAACAATCCGCCATTATTGGCATGGTCGTAATCGATGAAAAACAAGGCCGTGGTGACTTAAGCTTAGTTGGCATTACACCGGCTTATCAGGGGCAAGGCTTAGGCAAACGTTTAGTACGTGCGGCGCAAAATTGGTGTATCGAACATGGTTACGTTACCAGTCAGGTGGTAACGCAAAAAACCAACCCTAGAGCTTGCCGTTTATATGAAACTTGTGGCTATCAATTAGAAAAAATTGAATACTTTTATCATTTTTGGTTATAAGCGGCTTGAAACAAGCGTTTCTGCATTTTCTAAAATCGCCAATTTTCCAGAACGACCATCTACTGTGCCTTGTACTAACTCACACACTGGAATCCTATCGCGATTTTCCAAACAATGTTGCGCAACTGTTTGCAAGGTTTGAAATTCTACCCCTTTCTGCTGAGCCTTTTTAAGGAATTTTTCAAAAAAACTAAGATAAGCCATACCTTCTATTTCGGCATGCAGGGTTAGAACATTCACAACATCATTACGTAATAAACCGAGGTAATACTCATCCAACGAGGCCAATGGAAATTCCGCACGACCTAATAGTTCATCTAAGGTCGGTAAATTTGTTGGAACCTGTAACGTTTTAAACTGTGTTGCGCCTATTTTTGCAAAACAAGGATAAGTACCTCGCGTATCACTCGCATAATATAAATTCGCTGCATCATAAGCCGCTAAACTATAAGCGCTCGCTTGCCAACCTGCTGCACCTGCCGTTAAAGGTGCATGCGAAAATATCCGTGTAAATTCATCGCAGGCTTTTTTAAACTCTTTAAACACTTCCTGCTTCGACCAAGCATACAAATTATCTTGCCATCGAATATGGTCATAGCAATGAATACCGACTTCATGTCCGGCTGCTTCTGTCTGACGCATAATGTCTTCACAACGTTGACCGATGTGTGGTCCTGGCCATAACACACCATTAAGCAGGGTACGAAACCCATAAACACCGACCACATTACTTCGTGAAACTTTTTTAAGAAACCCGGGACGAAAAATCCGCTTAATCGCACGTCCGGTGTTATCGGGCCCTAAAGAAAACAAAAAAGTCGCTGGAATATTTAGCTGCTTAAATAATTGCATAAGATTTGGGACGCCGATGCGAGTACCTCTTTCGGTATCAACATCAACTTTAAGTGCAATTATTTTAGTTTGTGACATGTTATTTTTCATCCTCTAAATTACGTTCAACCGTTTCTTTAATCACATATCGAGGACGCTGCCGCACTTCTTGGTAAATACGGCCAATATATTCACCCATAATACCTAGGCCCATTAAACAAATACCTATTAACAAGAACAATATTGCAAAAAGGGAAAAAACTCCTTCCGCTTCAGGACCCACAAACAAACGACGCAAAAACATATACACAACAAACAAACCACTCAAACCTGAAATTAAGATCCCCAACATCGTAAAAATTTGTAAGGGTAATAAGGAAAACCCTGTCATGAGATCGAAGTTAAGCCTCAATAAACGATATAAATTATATTTAGACTCTCCTTCCTCTCGCGAATCATGCGCCACATTAATTTCTGTTGGGTTATTAGAAAGACTATAGGCTTGTGCTGGAATAAATAGTGAAGTTTCTTTACTCGCTATCATGCGATCAATCAATGGTCGGCCATAAGCTCTTAACATACAACCTTGATCAGTTAACTGAATCTTCGTCATTTTATAACGTAACCAATTATTTAATCTTGACGCATAGCGACGGAAAAAAGAATCTCGACGTTTTTTTCGAATCCCACCCACATAATCATGTCCTTCTTCCATTGCTTGAATTAATGCAGGAATTTCTTCGGGTGGATTTTGTAAATCCGCATCCAGCGTAATAATAATCTCACCTCGCACACGCTCAAAACCTGCCATGACAGCCATATGTTGGCCAAAATTACCATTAAAATGAATCACACGAATTTGCTCAGGCCTTCGCTGTTGTAATTCATTCAATTTTTCATACGAGTTATCTTTACTTCCATCATTAACAAACAAAATTTCATAGGACTTTCCTTGCTTATCTAAAACATTTGTTAAACGTTGATAGAGATGTTCTAAATTATCAGCTTCATTGTAGACTGGGATAACGATACTTAAATTAGGCGATGTCATTGTTTGCCCTCTTGCATAGATTCGATTAGATGCTTAGAAATTGGGTGATTGCTTAACAAAACATCCTGTGGCGTAGTTGCAACTAAATAAACGGTTTTATTATTTTTCTTAAAAAGTTGATAGCTTTTTTTAGAAGCAAGCATAAAAACTTGCTGCTTACTCTTCCATAACGACCAAAAATTTGATTTTGTTAACATCCATGCGCTTGTATTTTGGTGTTGCATACCAAAACTTAATTCGCCTCCTACATTAGCCGTCATCACACGTTGATTTAAATAAAAAGGTAAGTCTTGGTAATAATTACCAAAAGAAACGATTTTATCGTTAGAATGTAATAAAGGTTTCAATACTTGAACTAAAGGTTTAATTGAACGTATGTCCACGCTAGGAATGCCCGTCGCAAAAATAATAAAGGTAATCGCACTACCGAATGTTAATAAAACAAAAGCTGTTTTTATATAGCGTTTAACACAGTACACCGCCGCTAATAAACTAGCCAATAGGAAAACACTATAACCCGCAACTAAAAAAGGAATGCTCGCTTTTGGTAAATCGGCAGAGGGATCATATTTTAGCAATAAAAGCCCTATTAACCCTAAAGCAAACCAAATACAAGGTAGGGCAATCGCGCCTCTTTTAACACCCGCACCATGCGCACGTATTACTAAATAGCGTGCGGTTAACAATGCCGTTGCAGAGAAAATAGGTAAAATATACGGAATTAATTTGGAATGTGAAACAGAGAAGAAAACAAAAACGATACTTATCCAAAGGAATAAAAATATCTGGTTGCGCTTTTCTAGGATTTGCTGGCTTGTTTTAGGAAAATTGAAGAGGAAGGCTTGGAATAAAAAAACAACCCAAGGTAAAAAACCTACCAAGAAAATCGGCACAAAAAACCAAATAGGTTGATAGCGATGTGCAATCAAAGTCGAATAGCGTAAAAACTGCTGATCAATGAAATAAAACTGAAAGAATTCAGGATTTTTGAGTTGTACCAGAATATGCCACGGCAAAGTGATTAATAAAAAAAGTAAGATTCCGGTAGGCAGGTATATTTGTTTTAACAAACGCCATTGCCGCGTCAATAAAATCCAACTACCGACGATTATTGCAGGAAAGACAATACCAATTAAGCCTTTAGTTAATACGGCCAACGCAGATAAGCTATATGCCAAATAAAACAAATAGCCGCGCCCACGGTCAACCGGCGTATTTACTGCCACTAAAAAAGCGAGCAAGCTACCCGATAGAAACACGGACAGACTCATATCCAGCGTTACCATGCGCGCTAAGGTAAAATATAAAAAACTAGTGGATAGAATGACGGCAGCGACTAAACCTGTCTGTCGATCAAAAAGCCGTCGTCCGGCTGCATAAAGCGATAAGCAGCCTAATAAAGCAATCAATGCATTCGGTATGCGTACCACCCACTCACTAATTGCATTGCTAGTTGCCGGTTTATTTGATTGCCTCAGCTGCTGATGAGAGGGACTTTGTGACGCAGACTTATTATGATGAAATAATTTAATCGAAGCGGCTTGAATCCAATAAAAGAGGGGGGGCTTTTCGAAATATTTAACTCCGTCTAAATGCGGCGTAACAAAATCATGTAACACCAACATTTCTCTTGGAATCTCTGAATAACGTGCTTCATCTGGCGTACTTAATGGACGGGATCCCAAGAATAACCCAAAGATCAACACTATAAAAACAGTCAATGCTAACAGATCAAAACACCACGTTCCACGCTTAAATTGTTGTTGAATCATTGACATTGAATATAACCCAAATTTGAAGGGGATCTAAAAAGCAAAGCGAAAAAACCCAAAGTTCCTGTGTGGCATCTTCAAATGCAAAGCGTATAATAGGTCAAATTTATAACGTTTTTGAAGGGGAAATGCAATGCATGAACAAAAAATTGCAGTCATTCTATCAGGCTGTGGGGCTCTAGATGGAAGCGAAGTTCACGAAGCCACCCTAACTTTATTAGCTCTAGCCCGAGCCGATGTTCGTTATCAATGCTTGGCGCCCAATATCCCTCAAGCGGTAGTTAGCAATATGCTAACCAAAACAAACCTAGACCATGCAAAGCGCAATGTATTAGAAGAATCAGCACGTATAGCGCGTAGTAAAATTAAAGATATCACTCGCGTAGACCCTGCTGATTATGCGGCCGTTATATTTCCCGGCGGCTTTGGCGCAGCACTTAATTTATGTGATTTTGGAATAAATAAAGAAAACTACACCATTCAGCCGGATGTATTAGAGTTCGCTAAAGCGATGATCGATGCTAAAAAACCTGCCGGCTTCATTTGCATTGCCCCGGTTATAGCCGCCAAACTTTACCCTGCGGGCGTAAAATTAACCATTGGCGATGATAAAGAAACAGCCGCTATTTTAACCAAGCTCGGTGTTGAACACATCAACTGTAGTGCGACCGACTGTGTTTTAGACGAAAAACATAAAGTAGTCAGCACACCTGCTTATATGTTGGCACATTCAATTAAACAAGTCGCTACTGGCATTGAGTGCTTAGTTAAAGAACTCTTACATTTACTCAAACAATGAATCAGATAGAACCTCTATTAAAAACAATAAGCCTGCCTTTATTTAAACCTATCCGCAGTTTTGTACACCGCCAGGCCAGCTTAAGCAAAGAACGACAACGTGCATTAAACACGCTCTTAAGCGAACATGCTTTAGCTCAAACCAATGAACTATTAAATCTAGATCAGGTGTTTCAACGCTCAGCGCCCACCAACTTAGAAATTGGTTTTGGGATGGGGCACCATCTACTTGAACAGGCACAACGACATCCTGAACAAAATTTTCTTGGAATAGAAGTGCATCGCCCCGGTATTGCTGCTGTTTTGTTAGGAATTGAAGCATTCAAATTATCTAACCTAAAAATTTTACATGCCGATGCAGTTGAAATCCTAACTAACTGCATTCCAGATAAAAGTTTGCAGACTATCCAAATCTTCTTTCCTGATCCGTGGCCGAAAAGAAGACATCATAAACGGCGCCTTATTCAACCTGCATTCGCGAACTTATTAGAAAAAAAGTTAAACCTAGGTGGCGAGTTACAACTTGCGACCGATTGGGAAGATTATGCAAAACATATGTTATGCGTACTAGAAAATACAGCCGGTTTAAAAAATCGTGTCCTCAAAAATCAATTCTCACCCAGACTAACTCAGCGATCATTAACTAAATTTGAAAAACGTGGCCAACAACTTGGGCATCAAATTTGGGATTTAGCCTTCTATTCAACAGAATAAAATATCGAGTTTATTTCCTTATGTTAAAAACTCCACCTTTATCATTGTATATACACTTTCCCTGGTGCGTACGAAAATGCCCTTACTGTGATTTTAACTCGCACACCTTACGTACCGACCTACCCGAAACCACTTATATTAATGCTCTCATTAAAGATTTAGATCAGACATTACCCAAAGTAAAAGATCGCCCTCTTATTAGCATATTCATGGGGGGAGGCACACCCAGTTTATTTTCACCCAAAGCTATTCAATCGTTACTCATCGAAATAAATAAGCGCCTTGAATTTTCACCAACTATCGAAATTACCTTAGAAGCCAATCCAGGGACTGTAGAATATCAACGTTTTGAGGGTTATCGCGCCGCTGGCATCAATCGTCTTTCCTTAGGCATTCAAAGTTTTGAAAATAAAAAGTTAAAAGATTTAGGTCGTATTCATGATGGCGACCAAGCTATTAATGCCGTGATTGCTGCCAAAGCAGCCGGCTTCGAAAACCTGAACATCGATTTGATGCATGGATTACCGAACCAAACGCTACAACAAGGTTTAAGCGATTTAAACACTGCAATAGAACTGAATCCAAATCATCTTTCATGGTACCAACTTACCATAGAACCGAATACTGAATTTGCCGTAAGACCGCCTAATTTACCAGTGGACGATAGCATTTGGGAACTCCAAGACCAAGCCAAACTGCAACTTAAAAAAAATTCGTATAACCAATATGAAATTTCCGCTTATAGTAAAAAAGATCATATGTGTCAACATAACCTAAACTATTGGGAGTTTGGTGATTACCTAGGTATTGGCGCTGGAGCACATAGCAAAGTAAGCGATGAAAAAAATCAGACCATTACACGTGCTTGGAAACATAAAAACCCGAAAGATTATTTAGAAAGAAAAAATAGTTTTACCGCCGAAGAAAAACTCATTCCTAAAGAAGAATTAGCGTTTGAATTTATGTTAAATGCTTTACGCTTGCATCACCCTATTCCTATAGAATTATTCGAACAACGTACCGGGTTGCCTTTGTCTAAATTAGCTAAACCATTGCTTGAAGCGAAAGAATTAAGCTTACTGGAAGTAAATGATGATCATCTAGAGCTTACTGACAGAGGGAAGAGATTTTACAATGACCTGGTGGTGCTATTCTTGAATTGAACTATCATTGCTAAGGTTAAGCTCACTAAATTCTTAAAAATAATAAATAGAACTGTTCTTAAAATTTAAAAACGATCATCACACTGAATTTACAAGTACAAAGTCGTTGACAACTCATAAGACTTTCATTATCTAATATTATAAGATAAGTTTTTCTTAAAACAACATTTACCAACAATACTATTTTAAAAATTTTTTCTTTTTGAATATCTAGGTTATTTAGGAATTTACATATTTAAAACTGGGTAAATTTTTATAGGCTAATGAGTTGGAATTTATATTAAAGCTACCTTAAGGTTTGCAATCTAATTTATTTTAATTGAAGTTTAAAGCGTTTATGTAACGGTTTATAATAACTTATAAATATCGATCCTTACCTCAATTTAATATAAAAAGAAACTTTTTTTCCTCAATAGACTTAATCTTATAAATATAATTTATTGTCTAGATAGATCATATTAAAAATATACATTTAGCATTTACAAGATATATAATAAAGAAAACTATCGGACTATAACTTTAGAGAATAAATCATGCAAAAGGTTGATCTACAAGGAACGCTTACATTTTTACATGGCCTAATCAGAGATAATAATGAATTGACAGTTACAGAATTTACAAATTGCATGAAAAAAAATGAAAAATTAAGTGATAAATGGGAGTTTGATCCTTTTGATTTAAATGCTTGCACTGATAACTCTGATAGCTTATTAAGCTTAGCCACAAAAACTCTGCTCAGGCAAATAAAAGTTAAATATAACCTTAGTCATTTTAACCCTACTTATCATGAAAGCGATGATGAAAGCAATGATAGTGAAGACAGTAGTGATGAGAGTAAAATTGTAAAAAATATTCAAAGTAAAAAAGAAAAAGATGAGATAAATAAAAAAATTTTTTTTTGGCTAATTGAAAATGTTGAAACTATTACTCCAAAGGTATATTCTGAGCTGAAAAATGCTATAGAAGATTTTGGTGATGCTATTGAAACATTTGATGATCAGGTTCGCTTAAAAGAGAAATGGTCTATTGGTAATTTTACTCTAAATGTGACTTTTGCAAATCCTGATGCCACAGAAGCTTTAAAAGAAATACTAAAGATTTTTTCTCATATTAATAATGAAGCACAAATAAAACAAGTTAAAATATGTAAAGAACTGCAAAAGGTAAAAGAAGAAGATAAAGCACTAAAAGAAGAAATTATAGCACTAAAAGAACTAGTGAAGCCTTCGCCAAAACCCCCAACTTCATATAAGCTTTTTTAGGGACTTAAGCAACTATATTTACCTAAAATACCAATTTTTAGCTTATACCCTCCGCTTTAATGACCCTTTGGGATGGGATAGTTTTTTGCGCAAAATTAGGACTTGCAATTTGAGAGGTCTAATAAAGATAATATAAAACAATTAGCGCTATCAACCCCTTCTTGATTGCTCAGGATACTATGGAGTTCCTGTTTTAAATAAGTTATTGCTACGGTAAAATATTTTTTATAATCTGTTGACGCCTAAATCGTTACAGATATTTTACGTCCTAATATCAATAAATACTAAAAAATAATAGTAATTTGGCGCGCCCGGAGAGATTCGAACTCCCGACCACCAAGTTCGTAGCCTGGTACTCTATCCAGCTGAGCTACGGGCGCTTGTCTTTGGAAGGGCGACATTTTAACAGTTTCTTAGCCATCCAGCTAGACTTGCATGCAATAATTAAAGGATAAGAGGATTAATTTTTTAAACTATGCAATAGTCTCTAAATACCGCTAGCTTAGATTAAACAGTAATGACTATATTTTATTGATTTGTTTGAAAACTAAACGGCGGTAGTTTGGTGCGCTATACACAATGAGCAACGGTACGTTAATCTGGCGGAGAGAGAGGGATTCGAACCCTCGATGGAGTATAACCCCCATACTCCCTTAGCAGGGGAGCGCCTTCAGCCTCTCGGCCATCTCTCCTAGATTGAGGGTGGCGAGTATAGCACTACCAACTATTTTATAAAATAGTTCTACCTATTATTTAATGCTGATCGTGATCTAAATCTTCTACAACATCTCCATCGGATTTTTGTTTTTCTTGTTGGATACGTTGATAGATTTCTTCTCGATGAACTGAAACTTCTTTAGGTGCGTTAATGCCTAGTCTTACTTGATGACCTTTAATGCCCAGTACTGTCACTGTAACATCATCACCAATGATAAGTGTTTCCCCAATACGCCGTGTCAAAATAAGCATCTTTATGATTCTCCTTTATAGTTGACTCATTTTTAATTGACTGTATGTAAAATCTTTTCGTTTTTTATTATCAAAAAATATAGCTTTGCTACATACAGATATACGCCTCGCTAGTCTACCAACCAAACCTTAAGGAAAACTTAAAACTACATAAAAAAAGGGATATTTTTTTAAAAGTAAGCCTAATACCTAATAAATTACCTAAAAATGTCGTCTTTACTCAAATTTTAAAAAACGTAAACAGTTTGCTTCGCTAGAAAAATTAAATTTTCCCTAAATTAAACGCATCATGCAGCACTTGCATACCACGAACTGCTTGAGATTCATCGACTATCAGAGATATTCTTGAAGCTGAAGACAACGTTAAAATGATAGAAACTTCTGCATCGCCTAGCGTATGAAATAATGTATGCATAATACCAGGATGGGAATGCAAGCCTGTGCCAACAATTGAAAGCTTTGCTACTTTTTGATCGCTAATGATGGTTTGTGCATATCCATCTTTAACTAAGGTTTGCAATAAGCGTTCTGCCTGCGCATAATCTGCCCTGGCTAACGTAAATGTGATATCCATACAATCATCGGAAATTAGCTGCTGATTTAACATATCGATTTCAATACGTGTTTCATTTAACAGAGAAAGCAACTTGATTAAGGCAGCTTTTTCACAAGACAATGCTTTTACAGTTATTTTTGCTTCCTGACGGCTAACGGTTACACCAGTCACGGTTGCTTTTTCTATTTCAACACCCTCTTCATTGGCGTGAATTAATGTACCAGCGCCTTTGCGAAAACTTGATAATACCCTTAACAAAACACGGTATTTACTTGCTAGTTCTACCGCTCGATGCTGCACTACTTTTGCGCCAGCTCGGGCAAATTCTGTCATCTCACTAAAACTGATTTTATCTAAACGCTTTGCGTCTGAAACTATGTGTGGGTCTGCGGTATATACACCATCCACATCGGTATAAATCTGGCATTCATCGGCTTTCAAAATAGCGGCCAAGGCCGCTGCGGTGGTGTCTGATCCCCCTCGACCTAAGGTAGTCATATTTCCCTCTACAGAAACTCCCTGAAAACCAGCAATAATAGGAACTAGACCTGCTTCAATATCGCTACGTAATGTACTTTCTTCAATATTTAGAATGCGGGCCTTTTTATGGTGATTGTCGGTGTAAATAGGGACATGGAAACCATTATAGGAACGTGCGGGGCAACCTTGCGCCAACAGCGCCATTGCTAATAAAGCGGTTGCTGCTTGCTCACCTGTTGCTAATAAGCAATCATATTCTCTGGCATCAGGCTGATCATGTAAGGTTTTAGCCAATGCAATAAGCCGATTGGTTTCACCTTCCATTGCCGAGACCACTACTGCTAAGCTATGACCTTGGGCGCGGGTTTCGATAATTTTATTGGCGACGTGTTGGATTTTATCGATACTACCAACCGAACTACCACCAAATTTTTGTACAATTAAAGCCATTGAAATCTATCTATAAAAGTGTTTATTCAATTCTAAGCATAGTTGCCATTTAGATGCGTCTCAACCCAATTTCTTGCACTTTTGAATGCCATTTCCAAACTGTCCGCTTTACCGCCGCCAGCTTGTGCAAAATCCGCGCGTCCGCCCCCTTTTCCACCAATCAATTTTGCCAATTCATTTGCCAACTCATTGGCTTTGAGTTTATCGTTAAGTTCTTTAGTGATGCTAATCAGAAACTGTGTATGTCCTTGTTCAGTACTCCCTAAAATAATAACGGCTCGGTTTAATTTACTTTTAAGTTGATCGAGTAAATACCGTAACCCTGCTGTATCTACACCATTGATTTCACTCATTAACAATTGAATATCGGATATTTGTATTGTTTGAGAAATCAATTCATCTCCCATCATGCACACAACGGAACGTTGCAAATCTTCGATCTGCTTTTGCAAAGATTGCTTAGCCTGTATCTCATTTCGCGCTTTTTCAACGACGTTATGGTTAGACGCTTTAAAAAGTTTGGCTAATTGTCTGGTTTGTTCTTCTAAAGAAGTAATCCAATTTAATGCAGCTTGACCTGTTACCGCTTGTATTCTACGTACACCTGCTGCAATACCTGTTTCATCTATAATCTTAAATAAACCGATATCACCGGTACGTGAAACATGGGTTCCACCACATAATTCTTTGGAAAAACTTCCCATCGTCAATACACGCACTGAATCTCCATATTTTTCACCAAAGATCGCCATAGCTCCGTTATGCTTGGCTTCTTCAGGAGACATTACTTCAGTTTGCACAGCAAAATTAGCACGAATTTGCTGATTTACGAGATCTTCAACTTCCTTTTGCTCTTGTATATCTAAGGGCTTTGTATGCGAAAAGTCGAAGCGCAAACGTTCAGCTTCTACTAAAGATCCTTTTTGCATTACATGTTCACCTAGAACTTTTCTTAAGGCTGCGTGCAGTAAGTGGGTCGCAGAATGGTTCGCCATAATCGCAAGACGTTTAGGCATATCAACCATTGCATTAACTTTATCGCCTTTTTTTAAGCTGCCTTTTGTTACACGTCCTACATGTAAAATCACATCGCCTTTTTTAATCGTGCTTGTTACTAAAAATTCAGCATTTTCAGTGCTAAGCTGTCCCGTATCGCCTACTTGACCACCACTTTCTGCATAAAAAGGCGTCTTTTGTAAAACGATATGCCCCTCTTCACCTTCAGATAAAAACTCAGCTAATTCATTCGCTTTAAGTAACTCAATAACTGCTACTTTAGCTTGAGATAGTTTTTTATAGCCCGTAAATTCTGTAGGCGAATTTTCACTTAACGCAAAAGTAGGCGCCGCCACAAATTGAGACGACGCTTTTGATTGATTACGTTGCTGTTGCATTTCAGATTCAAAACCAGGTATATCGATTGTCAAACCACGCTCCCTTGCGACATCGGCAGTTAAGTCTACTGGAAATCCATACGTATCATACAAACGGAAAATAACGTTACCAGGCAACTGTTTTTTACCTTTCAGTTTGGCCACTTCTTGTTCAAACAATTTCATACCATGTGTCAGGGTCCGAGCAAATTGTTGCTCCTCTTGCACAATAATTTTTTCAATCGACCGTTGTTTTCTTTCTAATTCAGGATATGCCTGACTCATCTGCTCAGCTAATGGTTTAACCAAACGATAAAAGAAAGGTTTATCTAAGCCTATTTTATGCCCATGTCGAATGGCACGGCGCATAATGCGGCGTAAAACATAGGAACGACCTTCATTCCCCGGCAAAACCCCATCTGAAATCAGAAAAGCACAGGAACGAATATGGTCAGCTATTACCCGTAGAGAATTGTTCGTTAAATCACTGATTCCGGCTTCCTCTGCAACCGCCTTAATTAGTGGCTGAAATGAGTCAGTATCATAATTATTAGTTACGCCTTGCATCACGGCCGCTAATCGTTCTAACCCCATGCCGGTATCCACAGAAAGCTTAGGCAATGGACTTAATTTACCATCCGCTGCGCGTTGAAACTGCATGAAAACCAAGTTCCAAATTTCCACATACCGATCACCATCGGCATCAGCCGAGCCTGGAGGCCCACCCGCTATATTAGGACCATGATCATAAAAAATCTCGGAACAAGGCCCACAAGGACCCGTATCACCCATTGACCAAAAATTGTCCTCACTTCCACATCGAGAAAATCGTGAGGGATCGACTTTAATTTCATCTAGCCAAATAGCCGCCGCTTCATCGTCTTCCTCAAACACAGTAATCCATAGTTTTTCAGGAGGGAGCTTTAAGACTTTAGTCAAATATTCCCAGCTGTATTGAATAGCCTCGCGCTTAAAATAATCACCGAAGCTAAAATTACCGAGCATTTCGAAAAATGTATGATGCCTAGCGGTATAACCTACATTTTCAAGGTCATTATGCTTGCCACCTGCCCGCACACAACGCTGGCTACTGGCCGCACGAGTATAGGGACGTTCTGATAGCCCTAAAAAAACGTCTTTAAAGGGCACCATTCCCGCATTAACAAACAAAAGACTAGGGTCATGCGCTGGGATCAATGACGCCGAAGGAACTACCTTATGGCCTTGTCCTGCAAAGTAATTCAGGAAGCTTTCGCGCAGCGCATTGCTATTCATATCAGACTCGTCAAAACAAAAGCCAAGAGTATCGCGGCAAGTGATTTTCCTGTCAATAAATTAACAGCTAAAAGCATTAAAAATCGCGATCTAATGCTCAAAGGGAAAGCCTGTCCACAGGGCTTTACTCAAATAAAAAGCGGTCAAATGAAGGTAATTTATGGTATAATTTTCCGTTTCTAATCCACTACGCAATGTCGATGAAAAATCAGATTTCCGGGGAAAATACCTTGTCTAGCACAGAGTTTGAAAATATATCAACCCTCAATAGTCCCGCAGAAGCTGGGCTTACCGCACCTGAGGAAAATTCAAGCATAGAGGTTGAATCAATGCCAAAACCTGCTGACTATAATTCTGACAGCATTAAAGTCTTAAAAGGCCTAGATGCAGTTCGAAAGCGCCCGGGAATGTACATTGGAGATACAGATGATGGAACGGGCCTTCACCATATGGTGTTTGAGGTAGTTGATAACTCTATCGATGAATCCTTGGCAGGCCACTGTACGCAAATTGATGTGACGTTGCACAGTGATGACTCTGTGACCGTAAAAGATAATGGACGAGGAATTCCGGTTGATATCCATACCGAAGAAGGACGATCTGCTGCTGAAGTTATTATGACCGTATTACATGCGGGTGGTAAATTTGACAGTAATTCCTATAAGGTCTCTGGTGGTTTACATGGTGTAGGTGTTTCGGTTGTAAATGCTCTTTCAGAAAAACTAAAGCTTACTGTACGCCGTAATAATAAAGTTTATGAACAAACTTATTTGTTAGGCGAACCAATTGCGCCACTGGCCATCACGGGCGAAACGCAAGAACGCGGTACTGAAATCCGCTTTTTCCCCAGCAAAGAAATCTTTCAGCATAACAATATGTTTCATTACGACATTCTACTTAAGCGTTTACGTGAGCTGTCCTTTCTAAACTCTGGCGTTGCCATCAATATTACTGATGAACGTAGTAACGAAGGGGTACAACTTAAATACGTGGGCGGTATAAAAGCATTTGTTGAATATCTAAATCAAAATAAAACATTAGTGCACAAACAGCCTTTCTATTTTACCGCTGAACGCGACGACATAACGGTGGAAGTGGCTCTACAATGGAACGATAGCTTCCAAGAAAATATTCTATGTTTTACTAATAATATTTCGCAACGTGATGGGGGTAGCCATCTTGCAGGTTTTCGTTCTGCATTAACACGTACCTTAAATACCTATATCGATCGCGAAGCAAGCAACAAAAAATTAAAAATCACCACGAGTGGTGATGACACACGTGAAGGACTTACTGCGGTTTTATCAGTTAAAGTACCTGATCCTAAGTTTTCCTCACAAACTAAAGATAAATTAGTCTCTTCTGAAGTAAAAGGGGTTGTTGAAGCCTTGATGGCTGAAAAGCTGGAAGAGTTTTTATTAGAAACACCACAAGATGCGAAAGCAATTGTAGCAAAAATAATTGACGCGGCACGCGCGCGCGAAGCAGCACGCAAAGCACGTGAAATGACACGTAGAAAAACAGCATTAGATATTGCTGACTTACCTGGAAAATTAGCGGATTGCCAAGAAACAGATCCCGCACTTTGTGAATTATTTATCGTTGAGGGTGATTCTGCAGGTGGGTCAGCTAAACAAGGGCGCAATCGCCGCTATCAAGCTATTTTACCGCTTAAAGGTAAAATCTTAAACGTAGAAAAAGCACGCTTTGACAAGATGTTATCTTCTGAAGAAGTCGGCACCCTAATAACTGCTCTTGGCTGTGGTATTGGAAAAGATGATTATACTCCGGACAAATTACGTTATCACCGTATCATTATTATGACCGACGCGGATGTCGATGGTTCACATATTCGTACTTTATTGTTAACACTTTTTTTCAGGCAAATGCCCGAATTATTGCAACGCGGAAATATTTATATTGCTCAACCGCCTTTATATAAAATTAAGAAAGGAAAACAAGAGCAATATTTAAAAGATGATTCTGCTTTACAAAATCACTTGGTACAAAATGCCCTGCATGATGCGGCTTTATACGCACAGGCGGACGGGCTACCTATTCAAGGCGTTGGCTTAGAAAAATTAGTGGTGGGATATCGTAAAGCCCAAACGGTGATACAGCATTTATCACGACGTTATCCTAGTGACGCATTACAAAGATTGCTTGATTTGCCTTCTTTATCAACAGAGCAACTTAAAGATTCCGCAGTGGTACTGGATTGGACCAAAAAGTGGGAAACTAAATTGCAACAAACCACAAACAATGAAGCCATTCAATACCAAATCACAACCTATGAAAATACTGAGCGGCATGTCTTTTTACCTTGTATCGCAACTAACTTGCATGGCGTAGTGACGAACTATAAATTTTCATATGAGTTTTTTGAATCGCCTGAATATCAATGTTTATTAACAATGGCGCGCGATCTTAACGATTTAATTGGTGCTGGCGCTTTTGTTCAACGTGGCGAAAGAAAACAATCCGTTACTAACTTTAAAGAAGTCTATGAATGGTTACTGTCGGAAGCAAGACGCGGCCAGGGAATACAACGCTATAAAGGTTTAGGTGAAATGAACCCAAATCAGCTTTGGGAAACCACCATGGATCCCAGTACGCGTCGCTTATTACGTGTTGACATTGAAGACGCCATTGCAGCGGATCAAATTTTTACGACGTTAATGGGTGATCAAGTTGAACCAAGGCGTGATTTTATCCAACAAAATGCTATAGAAGCGAATAATTTAGATATCTAAATCATTAATCGAGATTAAGCTATGGACTTAGATCTGAAAGATAAAGTCATTTTAATCGCTGGAGCAAGCCATGGCATTGGCTTCGCAACAGCCCTAGCGTTTGCTCATGAAGGTGCACGTATAGCTATTTGTTCACGCGATAAAGAAGCCATTGATGCAGCCGCAAAAAAAATTTACGCAGAAACGAATGCAGAAATTTCAGCCACCGCCGTTGATCTTACACAAGCAGAAGCTATTCAAACCTGGGTTGAATCAGTAATTAAACAACATAAAACAATACATGTTTGCATTACTAATGTAGGGGGGCCACCCAAAGGTAGCTTTGTAGAATTGGACGATGAAAAATGGCAAGAAGCATTTGAACTCACATTAATGTCAGCGGTACGTTTATCTAGGGCTGTCATCCCTACCATGAAAAAACAAAAATGGGGTCGTATTATCCATCTTTGCTCTTCCTCAGTACGTAATCCTATTGCAAATCTAGGCTTATCTAATTCAATTCGCTCAGCCGTTGTAGCACTATCCAAAACCCAAGCCGATGAGTTAGCAAAAGACAATATTCTGGTTAATAGTATATTAACCGGTTGGACGCGTACTGAACGTACAAACCAACTTTTGGGTATTATGGCAAAGAATGCAAACATAAACGAAGAGGAAATGATTGCAAAAAAAGAATCCGTTATTCCCTTGGGCAGAATGGGTAAACCCGAAGAAATTGCTGCGCCGATTATATTTCTTAGTTCGGCTGGCGCTAATTTTATTACTGGCTCCACTATTACTGTAGATGGCGGAGAAAGCCGGTTTCCTTTTTAATCAACGCTAACATGCAACCTTCAGCCTATAAAACTTGGAATATTTTAAAGCCAGGCGCAATCGTAGATGTCATTGCACCTGCGGGTGCTTGTACAACGGAATCATTGGCACAAATAGAAACACTATTAAAAAGTTGGCAGCTCATCCCGCGTATTGCATCCAATCTTTTGGGTGAAGATCTACTTTGTGCGAATAGCGATGAAATTCGTTTTAAGCAGTTACAAGACGCTTTATTCAATACCCAATCTGCTGCTGTTTGGTGCGTACGTGGTGGTTATGGTTGTGCGCGCTTAATGCCCGAACTATTTAAACTTAAAGCACCTAATGCGAATAAATTATTTATTGGTTTTAGTGATATAACAACTTTACATTTATTTCTGCAACAAGAATGGCATTGGCAAACCCTGCATGGACCTTCTGCTAATCAAGTAGCACTTGATCACATTGACGCGACGAGTATTCAGCAACTTAAAAAACTTATTTTTGGGCAACTAAATCAAGTTTTATTTCCACTTATTTCCCTTAATACAAAAACTGAATCTATTGATTTAATTAAAGCGCCTATTACTGGCGGTACACTGACACTTGTACAGACTAGCCTTAGCACTCCTTGGCATATCGATACAGCCGCTAAAATCTTATTTTTAGAAGAAGTGAATGAATCTGCTTATCGTATTGATCGAATGTTGCAACATTTGCAGCAATCTGGTGTTTTAAAAAACGTAAAAGCTATTTTGTTAGGTGATTTTATTCCGCCTAAACAAACTAAAGAAGAAACATTGATTCAGGCGGTACTGATACGCTTTGCCAATGAACAATCGGTTCCAGTATTTCATATTCCTGGCATTGGGCATGGAAAAATAAATCACACCTTACCTTTAGGCGCCGAAGCTGAATTAAGCTCAGATAAAAAACAACTAACTATAACAATAGGCTAAACAATTATGCAAAACCCCTTTAGTAATGTGGGTCTATTCCTTATTCAGTCCCTATTCGATTTTTATATTTTTATTTTACTTTTGCGCGTTGTTTTACAATGGATACACACTGATTCCCATAATCCACTCTTTGTATTAGTCGCGAAACTCACCAATCCGCCGCTCAGGCCTATATGCCTTATTATTCCTAGCTTTTATGGAATGGATCTAGCTGCAATTTTACTTTTATTAGGTCTAGAAGCGATTAAAATTGCTTTTCTTTTCTGGTTACAAGTTAGCGTAATGCCGCATTGGGGTGGATTACTGATTATTTCGTTTGCAGAGCTTTTAAACCAACTAATTAATATTTTCTTCTACGCTATTTTAGCGTTAGTTATTTTAAGTTGGGTAAGTCCGTTAGCTCAGGGTCCTTTAATTGAAATCTTAGTAGGCATTACGGAGCCTTTAATGCGACCTATTCGAAATATCTTGCCTAGATTTTCAGGTTTTGATTTTTCACCCTTAATTCTGATGCTTGCTCTCAAATTATTAACGATTTGTTTAGTGCAGCCATTAGCACAGATTGGCGGAAGCTTAGCAATAGGGAATATGGCTAATTAGTTTGGCACCTACAGGCGCTAGATTTTGATATCGCTTGTAGGAACTAGTGTTTTATTTTCCTAATACCACCTAAACCTTTACATCCTGCTGAACAATTGGAGATTAGATTTTTATCTTTTAGGTATCGCCACGATGTGCTGGGACAAAAAGCAGGTTTTAATTTAGGTAGACATACGAATTGCGCAGTACCACAAGTAATACTTGCTGTACACTTTCTCCATTGCGGTACACTCAAATAAGCAGGCGGTAACCAGCGTATGCCGCCAATAAGCTGTTGCGCAGACGCTAAAACAGGAAAGATTAATAATACTATTAAAGCTAAAGTACGAATTTTCATAACTATTTTAAAAAAAATTTTTGCTTGTGCGTACGACGATTAACATAAACTTGTCGTAACGCAATTGCGGCTAAAATCACAAAAAACAACAATGTCCACATGGGCATACTTAAATTTAAAAAACTCCAATTACCACTTCCACAATTACTTGAACCTCGAAAAAATAAATCTATCATTTTTTGGTAATACACCGAATTACTATATTGAGCAAAATTGGCTTGGCAGCTGGATAATTGATCGGAAGGAAAATGTTCGAGCCAAAGCTGTCGACTAGCGACGACTGCACCCAAAACTGCTAATAAAAAAGTGAGCGTATGTAAGCAACAACGCGTGATTGCCGAAAAATTAAACAATGCCCCCATCAGGAATAAAAGGCCTAATGCGGTTATTAAAAAACGCTGGATGATACATAAAGGACAAGGAATAAGCCCGACTTTATATTGTAAATAAGTAGCTATAGCTAAAAACAAAGCGCACACAAAAAAAACTAGCAGATCCGTCCAGCGAGTAACGGGCAAATTCATATTGAAACCCTGGCGTAAGTTTAATAATTCAGTTTACTATAGATTGTTTTATTTTCCACTTAAGTCTTATTTAGACTTTCTTTTGAGCGTTATATTCGATTTTTATAGATTGAGCTCATAGATTGAATCAATTATTTGATTATTCTACCTTACATTGGAATTGTTGTCCCAGCGAACGACCGATCATTCTTTTTTTGTAACTTCAAAGAATCGAAGCTATATTAAACTTGTTTTAGTAAGGGAAATACTATGGCTGAAAATGTAACGCAAAAACTCATCCGCGCGCACAAAGTTACGGGTGAAATGCATCCTGGAAATGAAATTGGCCTCAAGATTGATCAAACCTTGTGCCAAGATGCAACTGGAACAATGGTAATGCTGGAATGTGAGGCCATGCAATTAGGCACCACAAAAGCAGAGGTTTCAGTACAGTATATTGATCATAACCTTTTGCAAACAGACTTTAAAAATGCTGACGATCATTTATTTCTGCTCAGCGCCTGCAAAAAATTTGGTTTGTTTTACAGCGGTCCGGGCAATGGGGTCAGCCATCCTGTACATATGGAACGTTTTGGTAAACCAGGAAAAACCTTACTTGGTTCAGATAGCCATACCTGCGCCGCTGGATCAATGGGAATGTTAGCTATTGGTGCAGGCGGGCTTGAAGTAGCGATGGCAATTGCCGGACATCCTTTTCACGTAATCATGCCTAAAGTTTGGGGCGTAAAACTAACCGGCGAATTACCCGATTGGGTTAGTGCCAAAGATATTATCTTAGAATTTTTGCGTCGGCATGATGTGGATGGTGGCATAGGAAAGATTATTGAATACTATGGTCCGGGTCTAAAGCATTTATCTGCGATGGATAGACATGTCATCGCCAATATGGGCGCTGAATTAGGCGCAACGACCTCTGTATTTCCCTCGGATGAAATAACACGTGAATTTCTAAAATCACAAAACCGTGAAAATGATTGGCAAGAAATTATTGCCGATCCGAATGCTAGCTATGATGAGCACGAAGAAATTAATTTATCCGAACTAGAACCTTTAATTGCGTTACCCTCCAGCCCAGGAAAAGTCGTCGCAGTGAAGGATGTTGCTGGACGGCCTATTTACCAAGCAATGATTGGATCATCCGCTAATCCTGGCCTTGGTGATTTTGCGATTGCCGCGGAAATTATGGCAGATAAACAAATTTTCCCCGGTGTTTCGTTTGATATAAACCCAACCTCCCGCCAAATTTTAGAAAACATGGTCACTCTTGGCATTTTAGAAAAATTAATTCGTTCCGGCGGACGTATTCACCAAGCAGGCTGTAATGGTTGTATTGGTATGGGACAAGCGCCAGCTACAGGAAAAATCAGCTTGCGGACGGTACCAAGAAATTTTCCAGGTCGCTCAGGCACTAAAGACGATGAAGTTTATCTTTGCAGCCCCGAAACAGCAGCAGCTTCCGCGCTAATGGGTGTAATTACCGATCCTAGAACATTAGGAAAAAGAGAAGGGGTTCGTTTTAAAGAACCAGAAAAAATCATCATCGATACCAAAATGTTACTTTCATCAAAAGAAATTAAAACTGCATCCGAGTTAATTAAAGGACCTAATATCCAACCCTTACCCGAATTTAGTGCTTTATCAAAAACGATTGAAGGTCCCGTTCTAATTAAACTTGGCGATGATATTTCTACAGATACTATCTTACCAGCCGGTGCCAAAGTGTTACCTTTTCGCAGCAACATCCCAGGCATAAGCCAATTTGTATTTGATCAAATTGATCCTGACTACCCAAAACGTGCCTTAAAATACCAAAAGGCCGGATCAATTATTGTAGGCGGCGATAATTATGGGCAAGGATCAAGTCGAGAGCATGCAGCAATCGCACCCCGTTATCTAGGCGTACAAGCGGTGATTACCAAAAGCTTTGCGCGCATCCATCGACAAAACCTGATTAACTTTGGAATTTTACCGCTTGTATTCGAAAATCCTGCAGATTATGACGATATTGAACAAAATAACGTTCTAGAATTAATAAACGTAGCAGAAAATATTCAAAAAACTCAAGAGATTAAAGTAAAAAATAAAAACAATAATAATACCTATACCCTACGTCACACATTAAGCCCTCGTGAGCTAGAAGTATTATTAGCCGGCGGTCTAATTAATTGGGTAAAACAGAAAAAATAAATAAATATAAGTAGCTTGTAAGTTTTATTAGAAGCTTTAACAATTATTTACTGATACTGCATTAAATATTAAACAATGGTTGACACCTAATTAGTACCTATCATCTAATAGATTATTAAAATGAGGTGAACCCATGGAAAGACATGTATTATTTATTCGCCCTGATCAACGGATTAAATTAGATAACCTTGCTAATGAAGCCGCTGTATCTTTTTCTGAAATAACCCGTAGAGCTATCGATTCGTTTCAATTAAAATCGACACAAGAAGAGAAAGAATTGGAACTACTTGCAGAAGCTGTCATAAACTCTAACGAACAAACATTGAAATCTTTAAAAGAAGCGCACAAAGCAATCCAAGACGTCTTAGTAGACCTTTCTGCTAAAAAGGTTTAACAAATGACAGCTAGCAATAAAATCTTTAGCGCCCTAGCAGGTGTGATAAAAATGAATGATTTCATATCGCGTATTTCTGAAGATGTAAAAGTCTTAACAAAAGAAATAAAGGAAATAAAGGAAATTGATAAACGCGTAGTTAGATTAGAAACCTTTATTGAAATTGCTAAAGGAAAATCAAAAAAACTTGAAAAACTAAGCGCCAAAATAGACTAAATCTATTGATTAAAAAAAGTGTCGAATAGAAATTGTGGTTTTTTGTGTTCGTATAAAACCCGATAAACTGACTCACAGACTGGCAGCTTAACTTTGTATTTTTGTAATAAGTAAAAAACATTTTTAGCTGTAATCATGCCTTCGGTAGTCCCAATCTCTTTTTGGGCTTCTTTTAAATCTTTACCTTGTCCTACTGCCAAACCGAATCGACGATTGCGAGATTGATTATCGGTGCAGGTTAATATTAAATCTCCTAATCCCGATAAGCCTAAAAACGTTTCTTTTTTCGCACCTAATTTACTACCTAATGTAATCATTTCGGATAGACCTTGGGTCATCAAGGCGGCTTTTGCATTTGCTCCAAAGCCTAAACCTTCGGTTATGCCTACTGCAATCGCTAAGATATTTTTTACGGCTCCTCCTAACTCGACTCCTGCGATGTCGCTCGCTAACTCAACGTGGAAATTGTCGCTTCTAAAGCGATG